>RJWJ010001603.1:0-44626 GCA_004363605.1 Indri indri | reverse complement strand
GATAATTTCTTTCTACTTTTAGTAGAGATGAGGGTCTCGCTTTTGCTCAGGCTGGTCTCGAACTCCTGACCTTGAACGATCTACCTGCCTCGGCCTCCAGAGTGCTAAGATTACAGGAGTGAGCCACCACGCCCGGCCTTCACCTTTCTTTTCATAGGTACAAGCTGATATATATTTTTTGGAAAAAATATATGTGAAAAGGCAGAAGTGAGAAAAATTGTTATCTCATGTTAATGGTTTATTTGTTTTAAACCCTTTCATGTTCAAAAATGAAAGTATATGTAATTACGTGTGTTTGTATATGTATTTATATGTGTGTGTATGTGTCTATTTCTTACCCGTCGGATTTAGATCTGAATGACCACAAAGTGGCATTACTAATACCAATAAAACGTATCTCTTTTATATCGGGTATTTTATATTGAAGTGAAAGGATGATTTTTTAGTAATGTTGACAATATTGAAATAATCCCTGTTTTCACTTATCCAACGAATTTTTATGCACCTACAGTTTGTCAGGCAGTATGGTCTCCTTATCATTTAGGTAAGGAGAATTTCCCTCTGTATCTTGGTTCAATCTTGGTTCGTCTTGGATGCCTATATAAATTACACTGCCCAGTTGTTTTTTTTTTTTAACTTTCCTTGTTGTTCACTTTCTTGTAACTATTTTTAGGCTTGTCTATACACACATACCTTTGCTTCCATCATCATCTCTACCCCCATTCTCCCCTTCTACACACTGTTTTTCTGTAAAGGTGGTTGAAAGAATCTTGAGAAACACCAACTGGTGTTCTCAGGTCATTAAATCCCAGCAATTGAAAGCAGGGAGAAATATGTGGAGAAAAGAGAACATTCTTTGCTGCCTAGAGTAAATTCGGGTAATTATCTCCTGGGGATGAGCAATGCTGACATGCTAAGGGTCGACACGGTATGGCGGAGAGAATTCTAAGACAGCTGTATCCCCCATGATCTCTAACTCCTGGTATTACTCCCCTGATTATGTTATTATTACCTGGCAAAGGAGATTTTGTAGGTGTAATTAAGGTTACTAATCAGCTGCCCTTAAAATAAGGAGATTATCTGGGTGGAGCTGACTTAATCACACAATCCCTTTAAAAGCAGAGAGTTTTCTCCAGCTCATAGCAGAAGAGGAAGTGAGAGATTTGAAACATGACAGGAATTTGATACGAAGGTAGTTCTTCATTGCTGGCTTTGCAGATGGAGGGGGCCATGTGTCAAAGACTGTGAGTGGCTTCTAGAACCTGGGAACAGCCATTGGCTGATGGCTAGCAAGGAAACAGGAAGCTCAGTCCTATAACCACAAGGAACTGAGTTTTGTGAAAAAGAAGAATGAGCCTAGAAGCAGATTTTTCTCCAGAGCCTCCAGATAAGAGCCAGTCTGGCTGACAACTTAATTTTGGCCTTGTGATGCCCAGAGAACCTATTCATGCCTGCTGGACATCTGATATATACACAATTGTGAGCTAATAAATGAGTGTTGTTTTAAGCCACTAAGATTGTGATAGTTTGCTCACGATAGAAATTAATAGCAATAGAAAACTAATACACAATACTAAAACAAGTTAAATTTAAACAAACATTCTTCCCTCTCTTTTGTGCTTAAAGCAGTTCTTTGGTTGCAAATAATTTGGATTCAGTTCATAGATATACTGTCTAAGCAAATGTTGTGGTTGAGCATTTTACATCGAAAAGGAAGCAACTCATTTCCTATTGGCTGTTTTTGGCAAGCATTTTGTACACCTACTATGAGGCAGGCACTGTGCCGGATGCTTGGAGACAGAGTTCCTCTTCTCGTGGAGCTTCTGTTTTAGTGGAGACACCTCAGTAAATAGACCATCATGATGCAGCAGGGTAGGTGCTTTCACAGATCAGAAGAAGGTGATATGGGAGCTTGTTAGAAGGGCAGGCAACCCTCACCGAGGGCTCTGAAAGGCTTCTGGAAGAAACTTGAAAGATAATGCTGTCATGAGGTCCTTTAGAAGTTATTTAATTTTGAATATATAATGACCTTCATGAGTTAACACATATAAATGTATAAAATGCATACAGCAAATAGTGTACTTTCCATCCATGTTTCTCATTCATCCAGTTTGCTAACTCCAGTAGATAACTGGTGTCTTAGTGTTTTGTTTCTTTTTCCATATTTTTAAAGTGTACGTACATTGCAGTTATGTTTCTATTCTGTTTTAATCTTTTTTTTACATACATGGAAGTGTACTATACACATTTTTCTGTAGCTTGATTTTTTTCAAATGACGATTTATCTTAAGATCTTTATATATCAGTTCTTGAAGCGCTTCCTCATTGTTTTTGACAAGTGCATGCTATTCCATTATATGGGTGTTCCATAATTTATTGAATCAGTCCCCTGGTCTTAGATAGTTGGATTATTTCGAATTGTTCTTACAAGCAATATTGCCAAGAATAAGCTTATAAGTCATTCTTTATATGCGCAAGAACAGCTGTAGGACAAAATCTTAGAAGTAGGGATTGCTGGGTCAAATGGGTATGCATTTGGAATTTTGATAAATCTGCTCCCAATTTACATTCCCACCATCAATGGATGAGCCTTCTTTAAGAAAGATAATAGAAAACTAGAACTACAAAATTAGTATGAAAGCATATTTTATTTAGAATGAGAAAGAATATCATAACACATCAAGCTTTGTATGAGCTCCACAATTTATGCTTCTAGTGCCAGGTGCTTGGACATGCTCACATGGCAATAGAGGCCCTTTACCTTTTTCTTACAGCACCAGGCGAGTTGGTATGTGGGCCTTGGGAGTATTCCTGGAAGTCATTCCTAACCTGGGAAGGCTAGCGATAACTGTGCATGAAAGTGCTAAACAATGCACAAACATGACTAAATCCAAACTAATTAATCTGCAACCCAACTTTCCCTGAGCTGGATTCCCAAAATGCCCACCACTTCAAGGGTAAGAGGAACACTATGCTGGAGTGGAAAAAGATGGCTCTTTTACCAACAGCACTTAACATAGCTTACAGAATATCCTCTGCAAATGTTACAAAAGCATACGACCGTATGAGTACCCTTCTAGAGTCATTCCTGGACCTTGGAAGGTGCCCCTGCAAATGAGGGGCCCTGAAACTTAACCTTCCTGAGCTTCCCCATAAATCTGCCTTTGGTGTTCATGTCTCTACATCCTTGCCAGTTGAGTGTGTTATTAAACTTGGATCATTGTCAGATCCAGTATTATCAAAAGTATTTGTTGAATAATTTGTTTTTCCTCCACCAAAGTCCCATTAGTATTTGTCTGTTTCAACTTTCTATGCTATACCATTCTGAATTGTCAGGCTATTCCTTTGTCAGCCCCACACTGTTTTAATTAGAGATTTTAACATTTGTTTTCATGTCTGGTAGGGCTATTGTTCTTTTTTTTTTTTTTTGAGACAGTCTCACTCTCTTGCCTGGGGCGAGTACCATGGCGTCAGCCTTGCTCACAGCAACCTCAAACTCCTGGGCTTGAGCAATCCTACTGTCTCAGCCTCCCAAGTAGCTGGGACTACAGGCATGCGCCACCATGCCCGGCTAATTTTTTTCTATATATATTTTTAGCTGTCCAATTAATTTCTTTCTATTTTTAGTAGAGACGGGGTCTCGCTCTTGCTCAGGCTGGTCTCGAACTCCTGAGCTCAGGACGATCCGCCCACCTCTTGTTCCTTTTTTTTTGTTCTTTAGATTTTTCTTGGCTATTCCAGTTTGCTTTGTTTTTCTATATAAACTTTAACTAGAATTTTATTAAGACTGTGTTAAATATATAAATACTTAGGGAGGAGTGCATCTTTATTATATTGGTATGTATTTCCATTTGTTCAAATTGTTTTAGTGTCCTTTAGAAATATTTAAAGTTTTCTTTATAAGGATCTTATACATTATTTTCAGATAGCTAATCCTTTCTGTTGCTATTATAAATGGAATAATTTATTATACTTTCTAAATGATTTTTATATATGAAACATTGATTTCTACTTATAAATTTTGTTTCATATTTCCCTAATTTAAACATTTTTTGTAGCATTTTAGGTGACTTTTCCAGGTACACTGTCTGCAAAGAGTGATCATTTTTAGCTCTTCCTTAAACTTTTTTATACCCGTAATATCTCTCTCTTATCCAATTGCATCATCTTGTACCTCCCATAAATGTTAAATAATAATGGTAATATGTGAGCTCTTGTCTTATTCCTGACTTTAGTGGGAATACTTTTAGCCTTTCTTTATTAAGATAATCCTGATTTTTGGACTGATTGGTATATCAAGAAAATCCCTGTATGTTTAGGTTGTCTATTACTGCATCACAAATGCCACCAAAATTTAGTGACTTAAAACAGCAATCATCTTACTATCTCTCACATTTCTGTGGGTTGACTGGGCTCAGCTGGGTAGTTTTTCGGCCCCCACAAATATATTATTTTCTCTCTAGTCCTTTAAGTCCTTTAATAAATATATATTTATATTACATCTTGTTTACTTTTCATATCTCTATCCTCATGTCCCTTGCTGTGGTTTCTACAGGGTCTTTTTGTTTCTGTGATTTTTCCAATTTTATCTTCATTTCTCTGATGGTCTTATTTTTCCTCTAATTCTTTCCTGGGTTTTGCTAGCCTGTATTCCACTTTTTCCAGCTGTCTTGCCATCTCTCCTTGACTTCTTGCATTTTTGCTTTGTATTCTTTCTTCACAGAGGTGATTTAAATTTTTCTAAGTCACAGCAAAATGTTTGTTCACAGTATCCATCCACCATATGGCATTATTTTTGCTGAGACTGAGTCTCATCGGTCACTCTTTCCCTTCTTTATTTCCTCTGGTGTCTTTAAGTGCAATGCTAGTTTCTTTTAAAAATTGATTATTATCTAAAGAGATGAATTTTCCTGTATAAGCTATTGTAAATGGTCGTTGAGAAGGGGCCAAAGTTGCAGTCCAGGCTGGCCAGTTTTTACAATGGAAAGGCTTGTCTTTCCAATTGTTACAGAGATCTACATCTTCTGGTAAATATGGCTTTATCTGCATTATTCTTCCCGAAGCCCTTAGTTTCTGTGATGTTAACCAGGTCTATGGCGGCTTCTGATACCTGCAAGATTAGTATGTTTTCTGCACCTCCTTCATGTACGTGGGATATAGTTCTTTTTCCCTTCAGGTGTATCTCTCACCTTCAAAAAAGTATATTTTTGTTGGCAGTTTCTGAGATCTGTCACCACTGGACTCATTTTCTTTAGTGTCTTCCTGCCTCTTAGCATTGTCTGTTCTGTGAATTTGACTGTTTTTTGGTATCCTTTTCAAGGAACTTTAGAGTCTATGCCCTAGTTTTACTGAAAATATAGTTTGTGTTTTTGTTTTCCACTTCTTTTGAATGGTTTATAGGAATAGTAGAAAATTGGATTTATATAATCATGGTCATATCAGAAGTCCAATGAAATATTATTATTTTTACAGAAGTAAATATGGATTTTTGCATACTTTCAATAGACATTTCAGAGAGGAAATTACTTGAGAAATGAAAGATTTTCAGTATTTATGGGGATGAGATTATTTACGAGTGACTTTCTCTTCTTTTCTTTGATAGCAAACATAACCTTTTCCCTGGAAAGTTAGTGGCAATTTATATTGCTCAAAGGGAAAATTTTTCTCCCCCCCATAACTTCTAATTATAGTTTAAGAATGCATAAATGATAGTCATGTAAGTGATAAGCATTAATTAAGCAATAGTTGTATGCTACCCGAGGAAAATGACTTTCCTTAAAGATTGACCTCGTTTACTTCCAAAACTGTGGTGTGGTTGAGGGGCTGAGGAATGTGGCTGGGGATTAGCAAGAGCCTCCCAAACTGGGGGTGTGGGATAAAAGTGAGCGTTAACTTCACAAGCCAGAGAATACTAGGAAAATCAGGAAAGGAACAAAAAAAATCTTCCAAATAACTAAATTCTGGATCTCTCTTATTAGGGACTAATTGTACTTATTAACTACTCTGTGAATTTGGTATAAAGTAGGCCTGGATTTTTCACTAGGCAATAAATTGTTTGAGGTATAGAATCAACAGTAAACAGCACAATTACAATTATGTCTTTAGAATAGAGTGTTTTAATATCCAAATGTTCTTATTGTGAGCTTTTTTAAAGTCATACAAGTGGATTTACATGCTTGATTAGCAATGATTCTTCTGCTACTGCAGCTGAGGGATCTGGGTTGTGGAGATCCCCCCTCCCCCAACTGCCGCTGAGATAATGCCAACAGCTTGGAGGCATTTCTACCCATAAAAGGAACAAGAAGACCGTGCACATGAGTTACAGTACATGAAACAGAGACCTCCAGTTCCGAGCCCTATTTCTGGCACTTATGTATTCATATTGCTTATGCATGTGTGAAGAAACAAAGATTAATGCATTCTTAGAGATGCAGTGTTGGGGAAAGAGGATGTCTTTGGTTTTATGGTTTTGCTGTACCTTGTGGCTAATTACCTCTATGTCATTCTACAACTCATGGCACATTTAATAAATAAAATGATTTATTTCTAACAAGAAATAATAACATTGTATAGGGCTTTGCAGCACACAAAATGCTTTCATGTGCATTATATAATTTGTGATCTCTTAGGGGTATTTGGCTAATACGGATTAGTTGCCTGGGGATCCCTGGAGCATTGCGTTATCAAGAAGGCAGGTTGTTTTTTAGATACCTGGTTTCAGTGTAAAATTACATGTTAGAGAGAATGTAGTAATAAATTTTCTCAACAAGATATTTTTAGAGGCTCTCAGGGTTGAGTGAAATTGGACTATAAAATGAGACTGTAAAAACTTTTAAAGAGCTTTTATGACTAATACCATCTTTTTTTTTAAAAATTAAAACATGTTGAAGTCATCGTTCAAGAATAAGGTTGAACCCTAATCTGGAAAAGCAGAGTTGTGTAGGGGCATTAGAGGGCAATACCTGCAGAATGTATTAATACATCGCCTTCCTTCTTGTTCCACCAGGAGAGCTGAAGTCTCTGTGTCTCTCTCTCTCTCTCTCTCTCTCTCTCTCTCTCTCTCTCTCTCTCTCTCTCACACACACACACACACACACACACACACACACACACACACACATACACACACTCCCCACCAGTCAGGAACAATAATGAATCGGACTGTACTTATTTCAGTCTTCCAGAGATGTCCATGAAATTCAAGGTTGGGATATTCACATTGAAAACATCCTTTCCAGCACCGATGAGATAGGTATGGAAGTTAGCTTCTGTAAACATTTCACAATTTTCCCATGAAACTCTGCAGATAGTAACCTCCTTGTAAGAGAAACACTGATATAGGAGGGGATAGAATGAGATTTTTGGGAAATATTCAACTCACTGAATGGGCTCCCTCTCCTATGCACCTTTAGGGATCACCTGAGATGATGGCAGAGTGGAGTAACTGTTAAACATGTCACATAAAGAGAACTGGGGTGAAGATGAGAGAAACGTGATCAGTAACACTAAGGAAGAGTCATCTGTCAACGGGGATGTTCAGCACAGAGAAGGTGGGTGGGGTTCTAAAGACGGGATGATGGGACCTCTTTCCTAGACCTAGGTCCTGCCAGAACCAATAGTCCAGATTGCTGACCACCATTTCTTACTTTTCAGCCATACCCAACAGAGTGGATAAAACCTGGAGGAAGTGCCTAGGTGGAACACATTCACAAATGATTTACACTTTGCATCGGTGAGAAACAAATTTGAAGTCTACTGATTTGTTTATGAGCCCCAAACTCTGCTCTGACTCATTCTTGTCACTTGTCATGCAACAATGATAGGTGAGTTGAGAGCAGGAGGAGCTATTCTGTGTCCTTCCTTCCCCCTTCCCTAGCTCCTTTGTGTTCTCCGGATACACAGAGTTGAGGAGGGCAATAAACAAAATGCTTTTTAAAAAGTTGCATTCTTCTATCTTTGTTCTCTCAGCATTCAGACCCAACAGGACACCATGCTGCTCCCTTTATGTAGTGAATCCACTCACACTGAAATCTTCTCAGAGCCTCTGAAGGGAGATGCCACAACCGCTTTGGAAATTGTGCAGCAATGTCATATTTAAACCTGTCCAGTTTAAATTCCTCATTTTGTAGGTGAAGACGATCTCCTTGGGCATGTCCGTGGGAAATGTATTATATAATACAATTCTCATCACTGGGGCATCCATTGTGTTCCCGACATTAGAAAAGGTGCTGTATCTTTTCATATATAATGCTGTGTATATTTCTATAATCATATATAATGCTGATTATATTTCTAACACCAGAGAATGGTGACAGCATTCATATATAATACTGATTATATTACCTAGTGGCTACTATAAGCCCATGTGTGAGAGGAAGAAAGAGACTTGCCTCATTAGGAGGAACAGGCTGGCAGAGGCCACAAAAACAGCCATTTTTTGTTTGTTTGTTTGTTTGTTTGTTTTGAGACAGAGTCTCACTCTGTCACCCCAGTGAGAGTGCAGTGGAATCATCATACCTCACTGCAACCTCAAACTTCTGGGTTCAAGCCATCCTCCTAAAAGCAGCTGTTTTAAAGGGAGTATCACATAGCTTAGAGACAACAGAGAGGGATAACTAGGAAAGCTTGGGGGGTCTTATTTGCCTCAAGAGACCAAGCACAACAATATAGATATTTAGAGACCGAGCATAATGTCAGATTCTCCGGTAAAAACAATTCCACTTTTGCTCTTTGAATTTCTGTATCTTTAGCCATGGAAGGGTAGTGTGTAAAAAGGAGGAAGGAGTTTGGGAAGCCAAGTTAAAGCTGCAGTCTTTTGTATTTCAGGAAACACTTGGGTCTTTTCTATGAATATCCAGCTCTCTCATGTTAGTGTCCACTCTGATGTAATGGAACAGGGTTCCAGGAAGATCCTGCTCTTAAAAGCACCTCTCCTGGGAAGTGGGATGGAGTCACCCAGCCAGGGATTCTGGGGGCTGGGTAGTTCCTGTGCTTGTCTTCCTCTCTAGAACACGTGGCATCTTCTTGTTTCTGAGACTTGATATTAAAATGAGAAAAAAGCAGAAGTTTGGGAAGTAATAGAGGAGATCAAAAAGAAAGGATCCTGGTGGAAAAAATACCAAGAGGTTGGGGCTGAAAGAGTCTTATCTTTGAAGAGTCACAGAGAAAAATTTCACTTTACTTTCTCTTTCCATAGATTTGACAGACATTGCTCAGGGGAAGACTCGCATTATTTCTCTGATTAATTCACCAGAGAAGAAATATGCAGTCCTTCATTCCCCCTTGCATCACAGCATAATTTCCATAACTAAATTTCTATGATTCTTGTATATACCATTAAAATATTATTGTCTTTTTATTCCTTAATAGAGGATAACATTTAAATAGCATTAGCATGAAATTTGGCTTCTTGGGAGCTGCTTGTCAAGTTAATATACCATTGCTTTTCTCTTAGAAGATGGGTATTCTCCTCCACATAGAATTCACCAAATAGGGGCACTTCAGAGGGGGAGGAAAACTCTTAATGCACATACCAAAGACGGTTTAGGAACCCTTTTTAAGAAGTGGGAGAATACAGCAAGACTAAATAAGAACAAATACAAGTTTTCTTGATTAGCAGGTTATCGATTTTAAGAACCATGGATTCAATCCTCTGAAGTCACCATTATGAGTTTCTTTGTTCAAAGGTTGTTAGTGCCCATTTACAAAGAAATAGAAAAATGCTATCATCTTTTCCTGAAACAATGGCTCCTTCTGTGGCTGATTTTTCTCACTCTCAAAATGCTTTACTTGGTTCTCTTCTTCTCTGGGCTTTGAGTTAATTGCAGGGTTTGTGGGAGTAACCAGACATTGGCTGTAAAAGTGGAGCTAAGTGCCCCTGTCAACACAATAGAATTCTCTTCCTCATTTCACAGGGAACAGGCTTCCAAACTGCTCATGAGATGGTGAAAGTTAGGAAATCTGAGCTGGTGATGTCATCAGAAAGAAAAACGATGGTGAGTTTACTAGCTCGTTGTGACATTGAGGGCAAATAAAATATGTTTGTTTTCCCCAAATGTCACATGGATACATTGAAAGCTATGCCATCTATTTATCTATACTCCCAACCCCCTTCTACTCTTTCCCTACTACCGTAAGTGATAACACTTGGACATCAGTTAAAGTTTTGGGACATCACTCCCAGAACCACATGTAGAAAGGACACAATGGGAAGCAGTTTCTTCTGCTATGTATATTACTATACTTAAGGTTAGTTGGTGATGGAGTAGGATCCAAAATAACTCATGGTTTCTTGTATTTGCCTCAGGGTTTGTTTACTGCCTGGAGCCTAAGCTTTCCTCTTGTCCAGATAAACGTACTGAATTCTAGATCACTCTGGAATAAAATGTCTTCCGTGAAGCTGGGATTTGATCTGTAGTAGTTAGTGAGGTTGCTAAGTAGGATGTTTGGCTGACTAACTACTCTTCAGAAACTTTTAATGTGTTAACTGGTGGGAAGTGAATGAAGCATAAGAGTAACTCTGGATGGTTTGTAATCTACATCTAGTAAGACTAGAATATCTATTAAAATAGTAGAATATCATTACTATAAAACATAGAGGTCCATGGTAACACAGAGACCAAAATGTCTCCCATAATACGGAAAAAAATGTGTCGACCTAAGGAGCCAAGACTGTATGCTCTTTGATGTGCTGTATGTAGCCCCTTGAACTTATATGAAGATCCTATAATAATATCACTTCTAGGATCCAAAGAAACTCTACCTTTTGAAAGCCTTGACATGATATTATAATGTAGATAAATCTGGGGATAATTTAATGGACATTTATTAAAATGTTGGAAGAGAAATGTAGTACTCTCATATTGGTGACTTCAGGTCTCATTTAGTTAGGTTGACCCAAATCAATTTGAATACCAAAGGGTAAAAAACAAAAGATAGAGGTGATCTAGAACAGGGGTCCCCAACTATTATGAATTGTATAATTATTTCATTATATATCACAATGTAATAATAATAGAAATAAAGTGCACAATAAATGTAATGTGCTTGAATCATCCCAAAACTATCCCTCCCCTCGCCGGTCCGTGGAAAAATTGCCTTCCATGAAAACAGTCCCTGGTACCAAAAAGGGACCGCTGATCTAGAAGATTATTTAGTCTAGGCTTCTACAACCTGTTAGGACTGCACCTAGCCATGTAGACAAGATATTCATTCCTATCAAAAAGTTGCAAGAGCAACTGTGTGCTGGCTGAGAATTTGAAATGCAAGTTGCTCATGATTGACTTGAAGTGAATACGTGAGAAGCTACCCACTAAAAAAAGTGGGGATGAATAGGTCAAATAGTTATGAAAAGAGTTGGAAAGATCTGGGTGTATTGTCTGAGGATGACAAAGAGGAAAACTTTCTTGGTCTTCAGATACATTAAGAGCAATTATCCTGAGGATGATAATGAGGCTTTCTCCATCTTGACTGAGCCCGAGGGAAAGAAAATGGCTCTGACCTGTAGCCTGATAGATTTGCTTTATCCAAAAGAAAGAACTTGGTATGCAGAGTTATAATATTAAGGATAAATGAACAAAGTGAATAGAGCAGAAGCTCTGCAGCAAAGCTTATGCCTAATATTGACACTTAAGATTCAGCATCCACTCTCTGTCTCTTTTGGAAAGTTTGGTTAAAAGCATGTTTACTATTGAAAAGTCTTAAGGCTCTTATTTACCAGCTTGAACTATTGCAAATGTCATATGAAATTCATTTTAGTTGAGGAAAAAAGCATTTAGTACTTCCAGTGCAAACTAATTCAGCCTGAGCAGAGAGAAGGAATCTTGAGAGAGAGCATAGCTTTTTCTCTCCTAATAACTCTTACTTTGACAAGTATAAAGTGCCCTATTATTAATGAATATGAACATGTTCATTGCGTCTCTTCCAAGCACACCAGCTGAAAATTGGGACACTTTCTAAGAGAGAATGGTTGCATTTTATAACCATCCTTCATAATTCTTAGGCGGTTTATACCTAGCACATATTAAGGAAACTACTTGCTCATTAATTTTCCTCTTAATTAATCTCATTATCCGAAAACATTTTATATGGCACATACTTTAAGTAATTAAGTTTTCCCTTTTGCCTCTCAGCTATAGCATCAGAAAAATAGAGATAGAACAGAAATCCTTAGTGTAATTAGGAAAACAACTTCATGCCTAGCTAAATCACTCAGAACTCATATGCTTGAAATTTGGCTGGAAGCAAAACATTTTGGCATTTTTTCCTAGAAAACTAAAATTTTTTTTACAAGTTTTAAACAAGGCCGATACAATCTTTTTGAATGTATGTTCAATGATGCTTAGGATATATCCTTTTAGGATGTAGGAGGAGAAAATAATTTCAACATAGAAAATTATCCTGACTGTTCCCATAAGGTGCTACTTCAGTGTAGTGCAGTGATTAAGACTGAGACACTCTTAAATGTCATCCGTTCATTGATTCATTCAATCATCCAATAAACATTTCTGGGTGGCTATTGTGTTGTAGGCTCATTCCCAGGCATTGAGGACAAGACAGGAAGAACCTTGCTTTCAGTAAGTATACATTCTAGAAGGAGAAAAGCAATGAACAATCAAATAAAGATGATAATAACTACAGAGGAAATAAACAGGTTTTGAAAGGGAGCCTGATTTAATCAGGGTGGTCTGACCTCAATGAGGAGGTAACACTTGAACTGATAGATTTGAATCTCAATTCTGCCATTTTCTGGTGTGATGCTGGGCAGATTACTTCTCTGAGCTTCAGTTTTCTCATCTGTGAAATGACGATACCTATGACCTAGAGATAATGTGAGGCTTAAGCAAGATCACAAAGGTGACACAGGGCTGGACACAGTAAATACTCAGCTACTTAGGTACTCATTACTGCAAAAAGATCAGGAACCAATTTTGTTCATTATCGTACATTCTGCTCAGGCCACATAGACTTGTTTCTCTGTTGTTGGCAAGTAGAATCACGTTCTGAGGCCTGATGTACCAGTTTGTATTAAAACAGCTGTAGAGCCTCCAAAGGATGGCTTGGTCCCTGCTAGCAGATGTGCTTGTCAACTAGATAAGGGCAGCTGAGTTCCAGTTACAAAATTTATGCCCCTCCCAAAATTTATGTGCTCTCTCTCAGGAACCAGAATCTAGCCTGAGCAGAGGTCTTTTTGGACCTAGAGAACTTGTATTTGCAGGAGGTTTTCTGTTTTTGTTTTTTTCTCCTTTTCCCCAAATATTAGGTCAAAGCATGAAGAAGAACAGAAGGATTTGCAGAGGGGAAACAGATGTTTACTGGTCATTTCGTAATCACAGGGCTGGATGGATATGGGTGAACAATAATAGCTTCCAAGACAGAACTGCACCAAAACCACCCCAAAGATCTCAGGCTCTTTCCTGTTTTTTAAGACTCCTTTGCTTCTTCCCATGAGAGTAGGTATTCTCTAATTTTCCTCCGTGGTCTCCTCAAAGGTCTTACAGTCTTATTGATTATTTATTTTATGGGCAGAGAAATTCACACTTAGGCAGCTCTGCAGATCGTGCCCAAGCTCAAGGTTTTTCTCCCAGCAGCTGGTACTTGGTCTACCCAAGCCTGCTTGGTTAGACTCCTTACTGCCATGCTTTCTAATTCCCACCTGCCTCTGTTCTGAATCTCTGGGGCTTCTCTGCCCCTGCACCAGCCTTCTCCCAGTACTTTCCAATTCACAACCTTCTGTATTCTCCTTCTTCCAGAGTCTCTCTATGTCCCTGCCATGGGTACAGATCTTTTTTGAGAGCACCCTGGTTCCTCATTTAAGAATTTGCTAGCTATTTCTAAGAGCCTCTAAAGGCCTCTTCTGTTTGACACAATCTGTTAGAAACTCCCAAGTCAAGAAATTTTACATGCTTATCTGTGTCTAAATTGCTTTTTACTGATTGATGATTGATTACAGAATTGCTCTTTTTGGCTTGATTTATAGGCACCTTTACAGCATAAAGAAGGGTTTTCTGAACTTGCTAAATTACATTAGCTTAGGTGATATGAATTTGTGATATTCAAATGGTTTTGAATTATAACATGGCAGTGTTACAGGTTCCACCTAATAAGAATGCTGAGGATGCTGTTGAAATTCATATTCACAGCTCTTCTCTCAGCGGGTCTGGTTTAGCAGCTCTGGCATGGACTTAAGAATCTGCATTTTTATAAAACATTTTTTTTTTTATGACCAGGAAAGTTTGGGAAATACAGGTATGTCATTTGCAGTTGAATAAATAGTTAATTAAATATGGTGCCAGGGCAGTTTATATTATCTGTGACTATTATGCTTACTAAAAGCAATTTCCATTTAGTGGCTATGGTGAAGATTACTAAGTATCCATTAAAATCTGTTTGTCCTTTCTTTGGGCACATAGCTAGCCTTCCTTGCAATTATGTGTGGCCTACAGTCTGTGTTCTCTCCAGTGAAATGTGGACAGAAGTGATGCACGCCACTTGTTGGCCTGGCCCACACCACACCCCCTGCCCTTACTTCTCCATAGCCTTCCATCTTCCGCTGTCTAGATACAGAGCACCACAAAGCTCTAGCTGATGGCAGAGTCACAGGATGGAAAAAGAAGGTCCCTGAATGACCACATGGGACAGAAATATCTCACCAACCTGAACATCTGCCTAGGCCTCTTACACGATCAAAAAGGATTCTAATAGTTTGAACCATTATATATTTGGGTCTATTTGTTATAGCACCTTAGCTTATCTAGCAGAGTGGCGCCATCATTACAAAACCCTAAAAAAAGGTGTGCTGTTGGCTTGGCTGTTAGGTGGCAGATGGTGAGAAAACAGAACAGGTTGGAAAGATGAAGATCTATGTTAAACTGTAGCAAAACGTTTTGTAAAACTATCGTCTGTGAGACCTAGAAGGTAAACCTAGTTCCTACTGAGTCCATAGCACTCTATGAAAAGATTGGAAAATAACAGAATGTTAGTATATATTGTTACTTTATGTGTTCAGCAACGTGTTACAAGAAAGGGAAGAACTGAATTGGTTGATTTTTAAGCAGAGATTGATAGAACACAGAGTTTAATGACCTTACAGAGTTGGAAAATTGATTATTTCTGGATTCCACAAATAGGAGATAACGATCAAGATTGCCACCAAAATTCCATTATTCTGTGTCTTCCATTCTTCCCTTCCTGAAGGGGTTTGAATATTTTGGTTACCCCATTCCTGTTCCACCATTGTACAAGGGGTGACTGTTTATATGGGGCAGATAATTTGTGTTTTATTGGACCAGAAGGGGCCACATCTGGACAAAATGGAGAGGACAGTGCTTCACTTATAGATGCTAGTCTTTGACCTGGTTGAGATGGTAGAATGGGACTCTGGGTGGTCCCTCTGAAAAAAAGGGTGTTTTACATGTGGGAAAAAGCGTGCAAGGATATTTGGTGGCCAGAGAGTCTGATACAGGCAGAAATTGCTAGTTTCCATCAAAATCCATTCTTTTCTCTTTGGGGCACATAAGTGGGCTCTCCTCAGCCTCCCTTAGAGTGAGATGTGGTCTGTAAGTTACCACCTATGGAGTGTGAATGGAAATGCTATCTGTCACCTCCAGGCCTGGCCCATTCAAGTTTCTCCATGTTCTTTTTCAGGAGGCTGGGTGGATGCAGATAACTATGGGATCCTGGAGGATGGCAGGGTCACAAGATGGAAGGAGCCTGGGTTCCTAAATGACCACCTAGAGGAAAGCAACCCTACTGACCTGAATACCTGCCCAGGAGCATAATATTAGCAAGGAATACCTTGCTATTGACTTAATCCCTTACATGTTGGGGTCTATTTGTTATAGAAGGTTAAAATGTCCTAATGGTGGCTTTTTGATTATTATTAGCTATAAACCTATATGCTGCTTATATTGTTTACTATTCCACAGCCTCCACTTACTCTGTTGTAAGTGATTTAACCTTAGGAAAATTGACTCATATCTTTGTACCCTGGTTTTTTCAGCAGTAAAATTCAGAAGATAATATTATAGCATCTTGTGATAAAGAGGGGTTGGTTAATGGGTACACAGATAGAAGGAATAAGATCTAGTGTCCAGTAGCACAATAAGATGTCTATGGCTAATAATAATTTATTGTATATTTCAAAATAATTAGAAGAGTAGATTTGGAAATGTTCCCAACACAAAGTACTGATAAATGTTTGAGATGATGTGCAGCCCAATTACCCAGATTTAATCATTACATATTATAAGCTTGTATCAAAATAGCACATGTGCCCCAGAAATAAATATGTTCAACTACTTTGTATCCATAAAAAATAAAAATTAAAGTTAAAAATGAAATCATAGCCTCTTATAGGATCATTGGGAAGGGGCAATAAATGGATGGATGAAAACACTTCGAATATGCCTGACTCATAGAAAGAACTATGTAAGTGTATGCTCTTGTTATTGTCGTTATATACTCCAGTGGCATTCTAGTTGCGTAATGAATACCACCACTGCTTGTAGGATCACACATGGCCATAATGAAATTCATGCTGAGACGGAGAATGACGAGTACCAGGGATGAAAGCTGTTCTGTGAACCAAGACAAAATGCTAAGTGAATACACATGAATCGGGTCCTTTTGTTTTGTGAAAATTGGGCACATCCAGAAAGCTGGTGGACTTCCGAGTATTCAGGAACAATGCCAGGCCACTCTGTGACTCAGAGTTGGCTCCTATTGAGTTCATGATGGAATTTATTCTGACTGTGTTATCCCCAGAAAATTAACTGTTT
Organism: Indri indri; assembly: GCA_004363605.1. NCBI lineage: Eukaryota > Metazoa > Chordata > Mammalia > Primates > Indriidae > Indri > Indri indri. Next base: position 27,848 of record RJWJ010001603.1, on the reverse strand, counting down.
GGATTCTGCTAACTAACCCAAGAGGTGTCATGGATTTTTGTTTATGGGAAAGTAAATATTCAGCCAAATCAGAACCTGAATTACACAGAGGGTAGGGCCTCCATAGATCCTGTGGACCTTGAGCTCAGGAGTAATGAGGGAGATAGTTCCTGCTGAGGTTTCTTTCCTGTCCTTTCCTGAGCCACCTTATGAGTTGTGCACCTTCACGCTGCCTTTGTAGAACAGAACAACCACATCCCAAACAGGCATCTTATGGACTGAGTCATCTCTGAGCTAAATTTGCTATTTACCCCACAAGAAAAGGGAGAGATGAAAGATTTTGAAAATGCTATCCTAGAAATAAAATACTGTTTATCTGAAGCCCAACTTCGATGGGCAGGTAGGCAGTAAAATACATGAAGCATTTCCTAGCCTGGACAGTGAAGGGAGGCAGGCTGTGTGGACCTGAATGTCTTGCTCACAGGGAGCCTGGCCCCTGGGGCCCGACTGGTGAGAGTCTTTGGTTTGCTGCCAAGTAAAGACGGAGAGCAGAAGGGTCGTGGAGGCAGATGCAGCTTCCAACCCTGGGAGGATGGTTTTCTTATGCTACCCTGGCCACAGATACTTACTTTCCTTTCTCCCTCTTCTATTGTATTATTCCTTTGGTCTTACTCCTAAGAGAAGCAGCTCACAATTTACCATCTCTACAGCACATTTTAGCTTTCTGTGTGCACCTTCCACCCCTGAAGCCTCTGAGTGAACTTGCTCCTATAAGCACCACAATGCAGACTGTGGAAAGAACTGTACATAGGATTCCTGTTATCGTGTCTTCAGTGTGGCCTCCCAGAATACAGAAAAAGCATCAGGCACATGTCAAACTGCTGCAAAAAGTGATGCTGGGGGATTGGATACCTATGAGATGTTGGAGTATCATTACGTTTAGAAGGAACAGAGTGAGTGATTCAACTGGCCCATTCTTGTCTCCTCTTCCATAACTTCTTTTATATTTCTGTCTAAGATTAGGAACCTGGTGATTTATTTCATAGCCCCATGAGGGTTGCTTTAGGTTTCCTTGTGGCTTACAAAAAATGAATCTCATCCATTCTTCAGAGACTCTCAGGTGTCTTCAGAAAGAGCAAAAGAGAAACTCCTGAGTAAATTTTCCTAAATGGGAAGAACTATATCACAACCCTGTGTAGGCCTGGGAGTTTTTTTTATTCACTCTTTATTATTTTGACGTTATGTTTTTCCCCCTGTGGATTGGACATGGTTCCCCTCTGCCCCCAACCCACCCCCCAGCCATTAAGATTGTGACTGAGTCTACCTTGGGCCGATTGCCATATAATTAGGTGGAAAAAGTTAGGACCAACCTTCAGCTTTTTGTGAAAACAAGTTCCTTTTACATCTCACTCAGCTGATAGAGTAACTGTATTTTCCTCCTTTCCATGAATTGTGTTAATTTCCTGCATAGGCAGCCTGAGTTTGAAAATAGTGGCTTAAAGTGATTTTCCAAATTTGATGGCATTTGACAAAGAAACTCTAGGAGGGATGGGTGAAGGAAGGAAGATCCATGGGCAAAATAAACTTTAATATAGAGGGTGATGGAAATGGTGAAGCAGGTACATCATAAATGGGTTTCAGCTGGAATCAGCTTGTTTTGTGCACTCGTGCACCCAAACCTACAAACCACACGCATAGTCTAACTCAACATACAACCTAACTAAACTCAAATTGGAAGTCTTTTTTTAAAAAAAACTTCAGTAGATTTAGGGGATACAAGTGGTTTTTTGTTACATGGATGAATGGTGATGTCAGTGCTTTTAGTGTACCTCTCACCTGATGAAATTAGAAGTCTTATCCTTATGTCATATGGCATATAAAACATTAATTGGTAAGAATATTTTACCAGTAAGGGGTCTGCTACAAAACTCAAAGCTAATGATAGTGTACAGACAGGATGGGAGAAGGAATGTGATTGTTACATGGTAAGCTTTGAGAACTGTAAAGGTTGTTAGGACATCTTGAATCATCCCTGGAAGGGCGTAGGAAGAAGGGCCCAGAAATGTTTCTTAAGTATGTTTGTAACAAACACAGGTGACTCTTTCCACCTTCATCTTATTGCCAATACTCTTGAATCCTAGCCCTCAGTCAAACTTGGGCTTACTCTGGAGCGTGCTTGGTGTATAAAAACTACAACCGAGTGGGCCACCCCAAATATAGGCCAGCTTTTGAATGTGATGCAAACAGAGGCATCCCAAGTGACATCGACACATTAGAGAGTTATACTATTTGATGGATGTGACACTGTAGGTCAAGAAAATTCAATGCTATATTACAATTATAGTGGAGATAAAATGATTATTTAAAATGTGAGTGAAATAGTTCAAAAACATAATGAATTTAATAAGTAATTTTATATTCATTCCTAAAGAGATATCTACAGGACCAGCCATTTGTTCATTTATTCATCAAATTTTAATGGACCAGGAAGTATCTAAATGCTGGAGGGACTGAGATGATTGACATACTGATTGATTTATTCAGTGATTATCTATTGAGAGTCTACTATATGTTGAACTCTGTTTTTTGAAGCTGGGGTAAAAGGAAATGCAAACTCTTCAAAGAAGGAAGGATTTTGTTGTGTTGAGGAATGGCAAGATGGCAAATGTGGCCACAGCAAAAATATTGAAGAGGAGAGTGTTAGGAGATGAGGTTGGAGAGATACCAGGGACCAAGTCTTGGAGTGCCTTGTACACTGTGGTAAAGGATGGAGTCTGAGTGTTAAGGGAAGTGATTGGAGGAGTTGGGGCTGAGCCCCAACTCCAGCTTTGTGGACAATTGACTACAGGGGGTAAGATTCGAAGTAGGGAATTGTGAGCTGATTCTAGTAGTTTGGATGAGAGATGATGGTGGCTTGGACACGAGGGAAAGCAACGGAGATGGTCACAAGTCATCAGGTTTGGGGTATATTTTGAATGTTGAGCTGTTTGGTAGGAGGAAGGGATGATAACTAATGATTTGAATGGAGAGGGAGGGCGTGTTGTCAAAGGAAAAAAAGAGTCAATACCAAAGTTTTTTTCTCAGCAACTGGGTGGAAAATAGTGGTTATTTTCTTATATGGGGAAGACTAGGGGAAGAGTAGATTGGGGGAATTAAAAAAACCTGTTTGGACAAGTTAAATCTGAGATGCCTATTAGAAATTCAAATGGGCAGTTGGATATATGAGTCTGAGTCTCGGGGGCTTTGGGGGTAGACATATAAATTTGGGGATTATCAGTATATAAATTACATTTAAAGCTATGAAACTAGATACAATCGACCAGGGCCTGCGTGTAAATAAAGGAGAGGACCAAGGGAGGTATGCCAGCATTTAGTGGTGGGGAAGAGATGAGGAGATGGCAGAAGAGATGGAGAGAGATTTGCCATGAGTGGAATAAAAACCAGGGGAAGGTGGTATCCCAGAAACCAAGCCAAGAAAGCATTTTAAGAAGGAGAGTAATAAACCATAAAAAAAGCTCCCAAGAGGTCAAGATGAGGACTGAGGACTGACCATCGGATTTGATAATATGTGACTATTCCCCCAAGGAGCTCACAGCACAGTGGGAGGTGGGAAAATAAGGAAACATAAATTACTATACAGTGGTGGAAGATGTATCCTAGAGATGTAAACAAATTTCTGGAGCTGGATGGAAGATGGAGCAAGGAACTCTTCTTGAAGAGTCAAGGAAAATTGCATGGAGAAGATGCACTTTTGGATTCTGGTAGGTAGGATGAAGGTATAAAATCAGGATTCATGCAACTTAAAAAAAATTTTTTTTTAGTTGGTTGTTGATTTTTCTGCAATCAGTCATGCAAAACTAATATTGCCCCTCCCAAGTTAACATCCCACTGCTATTACTTCATGTAGACATATTTGTCAATTATCAATATACATGGTAACTATTTCAGAAGGACAATACATATGCTCCGCACTCTACTCTCCTGGAGGATGTTCTTGGAATTATATTTTTTCTTGTTGTGGTTCTTATCTTTAATTACATTTTAGTTCTCTTTAACAGCTACGTGCAAATGTCAAGACCTTATTCTTAATAATAATAGCTACCATGTACCTAACTCTTATCACATATGAGGCCTTGTTCTATAAACTGTACATACATTAATTCATTTTGTTCTTGAAAACAATGCTAATACTTCTGTTGTCTCTGTTTTTCATTTGCTGTAACTGAGGCACAGAGAGGTTAAGTAACTTGTTCTAGGCCACAGAGTAAATGCCAGAGGCAGTATTAGAACTGGACCCTCTGGCTTCAGAGCTCACCATCTTGTACTTCCATCCTTACTTTTACATCTCTATTTTCCTGGGATGGGTAGTTATTAGTGAAAAATCTTGAAAGAATAGGTTCTCTATGACTTTAAATTGAATTTTCTAAAGACTCAGTAACTCAATTGCAGATCGTCATTTTAGAGTGGGTCTATGAGACCCAGGAACTGGATACAACCAAATGGAGAAAAGGGCATTTAGTTTTTTACAATTGGTTGTAGATTCTCCTGCGACTGCCTAAGGATTTATGTTCAACCAGGTCGCTTACGAGGAGGGGAGTGGTAAAAAGAGGTCCAGTCTTTGCAGTAGAGGAGAGGAGAAGACCCCTCTGCTTACAGAAATGATCACTTCGTTATGATCTTAGATGTATGTGGCTCATGTCTTCATTTCCTTTTTAACGTCATTGAAAGCACACGAGATGATTATATACTTACAGAGGTATAAAGTGTAAATCAAAGCAACTCACTATGTGCAAAGTAGTGCTCTGGGTACAGTGGCTGTGATTTCTTGGGAGCTTAAATAATACAATAGCCAAAATCTTTAAGATGATTTAATGCTCAAACTATAGTAAATATGTCCATAATTGAACTATAAAATAATTTGAGCCTACTGGAATCTAGCTGTGGCTCAGCCTTTGTTTGATCTCTGATGTGTTTTTTTTTAATAGTCTGACTTCATCTTTAAAGATGGTTTTATCCTCTTTCTTCCTGACACCACACTGTAATTGGTTTATCCAATAGATGGGGATTTGGATACATAATTTTCACGAGCATTTGAGGCTTTTTCCTTTAGTAGATTTTGGGTTCTACCTTTGATCTCAAAGTTTTTGAAATAAGATACTAGCCACTTTCCCTTTCTTGGCAGAAAGAAGGTGTAGCATAAATAACTTATGCTAAGATGTTTTCAGGACAAGAATCTGAGTAACTTTCTCAAAGCACAGACCCACAAATTTTATAATTAGTTTTTTTCTCAAGATGGAAGTCAACCTGTTCTTCTCTTTATTCTGTTCTCATTAAAATGTTCTTCTCTGGCTATAGTCATTATATTTTCAGAAAAGTTTAAGGGAGCCAGCATTCAAATTTGCTGTTTAATTTCTACAAATATAGAAAAACCTGCTGGGAAATGCATACTATATTCACTGTGGTTCTCTTCCTGTCTGCTACATAATATTGTCATAAATCATGTAAACGTAGGAGGAAACAGGGACTTAGGTGATGGTTTGGCTCTGGAAAAGAAGCTACTTCCTATAGAAGGAGGATTTCAAATAGCCACATAGCAAAGCAAACACTCACACTGGTTTCCTGTGAGCCATTTCCCCTTTGATGAACCTGTCCCAAAAACAAGGAGAAAGAAAAGAAACTTTTCTCTTACAAAACCTCAAATCTCAAATCACTGTGCCAATCACTGTGTTCAAGAAAGTTATAAAATTTAGGGTACTGTAACCTTGAAGAATTTCATGAACTTGCATTTGATAAATTTAATAATATTTGTTTTGGAAAGTAAGAGAAAAAGTAAGAATCAAATGGAAACATTTAGATAATGCTATTTCACATTGACAAGTGTACCCACAAAACTTTAGAACACAAAACATTGAGGTTCACCGAACAAATTAAGTGGTGGCTACAGTATCTTAACTGTAATGCTTTAAAACATTTTATGCTCATTTTGCCCTTTCAGGACATACTTTAAAATGATTGAGATTTTATTTGTATTTTTACTTTTAAAACATGTTAATGAAAAATGTTTCTTTTAACCCAAGATACAGATTGCCTAATACTTTTAACTACTTTTCCCCCCATCTACAGCCCCAAGAAAAGGAAAGTATAGTATTATGGCACCAACTGCTATAGGAAAAAATGATTGTTTTATTAATTAATCTTAGCACTTTCATTTATGGATAGCATGAAGTGAATATGTGAAAAGTGGCAAGAACATTTCATTTCTTGTGTGTCTAGTGGTGATATACTTTTTCTTTTTGTAGAAAATAAATGTGATGCAATTACCCTGCATTAAAAATGTTCCTAATAAAAAGTTAATGATCTTCAAGCAAATGGTGAGTAAAATCTCTGCCCCAAAGTCTAGAGGGCAGTTCAGGATATTTTCCCAGTGTTAGTGATTTGCTTAAGGGGGAAAAGGTGTTATAATACAAACTTAGGCACAGATTGTTCTCACAACAATTCCAGCCAAGTCCTTGGTTGTCTGTTATTCTATGCTCCCTTCTTACTGCCAAGCCAGCACCCAATACTGACCTCAGAAATAAACCAGGCCCCTCTGAACTTGGGGTATCGCCTCCCGCATTGTTCATCTGGATGCAGAGAGAGTTTCCCCCTTTTTCTTACCTGCATAATGGTCAAACACAGTGGGCACATACTCCTCTGGGAAGGCGTCATTGGCGTAGCTCATCAGCAAGCAGGTTTTCCCCACGGCACCGTCCCCAACCACCACGCATTTCAGCATCTTCTTCTCGTCCTCGTTGCCACCACAGCCACAGCTGCTGTCAGTTCCCTCTCTGCAGTTCATTCTTGCGGCTCCAGCTGCTGGGACTCCTGCTGCTGCTTCTCTTGCTTCTTCCAAAGCACATGAAGCGACGGGAAGCCAGTGCCAGGCTTGAGTTCACTCTGCCTTACTTTTGGTACCTTGGCTCATACAGACATGTCTGAGGCTGGGATATACCCTGTTGCTTACCATGCTGGCAAAGAAAGGTAACACACACTTGGGAAGAATTATAAAAAGGGTCCTGTGCCCTTCTCCTATCAGTTTGAGTTAAGAAACCCTCATTTTCACAGAATTCTAGGGGCTTCCTGGCAGTCTAGAAATTTTAGCAGCCTGAGGGTTTTACTCTGCTCTCCCCTTTTCCAGCCTGGCTGAAGACACGGAGGAATTTTGCTAAATCTTCCCCATTTTCCAGTGCACATCTAACATGGAGGAAAGCTGGGCTTTTTAATGGAGTTTTTTCCCCTCGCTTCCTCCAGCTTGCGGAGTGTCAGGAAATCATGGGTTTCCTGCTGCATTCCATATTAGGATCAGTGGGCTGGGGAAGGCTGCAACAATGGGAGCTCTGTGTGTGTGTGTTTGTACTTCTGGGGAACGATGCCAGGACATGGAGTGGGAAAACACTAGGGGTCCCACTGCAGACTCAAGCTGTCAGACTTCCTGTTTCATCCGCTGCTTGTTGAAGCTGTTTGCTCCTGGCTGGCTGGGAAGGAGGGAAGAAGCTGACGAGAGGATGGAAAGCTGGGCAGTACTGTCTGCCACAGAAACGAGGGAATGGTTTGAGTGAGCGGAGAGAACCACACGAGCAATCGCAGGATAACATGACATCATCCCTCACTGAGTCACCAGTTCAACGCTCTGCAAATTAAAAATGAACAGTTCTTTACTCAGATGAGAAACTTTAAGGGATTCTTTCCTGCAATAAAGAAGAAAACCTTCCTGCCTTACATTGTTGCAAAGGGAAAATTTTTTTAGGTCATAGGTATGATAGGTGCGATCAGGTTTATAAGTGGCCACGTTTGAGCTCAACACTCAAATGTGTATTCTACACACAAACGTTTGTTATGGTTGTAGCACATAAGAAATCAATCAGATGGGGGACGTTCCCATTCTCTTATTAGTAAATAAACACACATGCGCTTGGCTCAGACTTGACACCCTTGGAAATGAGAGGGTGTAGGATGGCTTTCTGGTTTGTTTAAGGTCCTCGATGCTGTTTTTGCTTGGACGGTTCCCTTTTTGATTTTGTCCTCTCCCCTTGGGTCAGCCTGGCCCCTTTCAATTACAAAGGTGCCCTTGACAGCTAATTTATTTGTCTGTTGGGTCGCTCAAAATGAAGCCCCTTTGAAGCTCTGCATTTGATTAATGTACTTGGTCTTAGAAAAGAAGTGGAACTCTGCAAATGACTTTTGACAAAAGGGTCAAAATGGGGGAACTCTGTTTTTCTTTTTCTTTCTTTTTTTGAACACTGATTTTGAAGAATTCAGATTATCCAATTGCTTTGAGAATTTTTTTTTGGGTTGGGGGGAGGTGGGAGAGAAGTCTGTTTTACTAAGTGGTTATCAACAATATATATATCCACATATCGTGTATACATATATATATATATGCACCACCATATAATATAGTCCCAAATTTCTTCGGTTTTGGTTTGTAGTAGCATTAACTATAGTGCTCAGTGTCCCAGTATTTCTTTCCTATGACGTGATGATGTTTTAATCAGGTTATGGTGTATCAGCTAGGTTATGTTGCAGTAACAGACAATCCCCAAAGCTCAATGATTTAAAATAATATGTGTATTTCTTGCTCATATTGTATCTCTATTGTGTATTGTGTTATTGTATTTATTCAGTGATCGAAGCTGATAGAGCAGTCACATTGAGAACACCGATGATCACTGTGGCAGAGGAAGAAACAGATGTGGTGAAGAGGCTTTGAGAGCTTCTTCCTGGAAGTGATCCTTCTGCTCATATTCATTGGCCAAAGCAAGTTACCTGCCCATGCTGAGTTCAACAGGAAAGTCAGCATAATCCTACCATGTGCCAGGAAGGAGGGAACACAGTATTGGTCAGCAGCCTGCATGACAACCAGAGATAGCTTAGCTGAGGTTATATTTGCAATATGCAATATGGAAGATGAATTGGTTATTATTAGTGCCATTCAAGAGCATTTGAAGATATCTATGACTACATGAGATTTAAATAATTTTATTCTCATTTAGTCTGCTTGGAACACCTAGACTATGTGATAATAAAATTGCAATCTGAAAACTTATGTTTTATTTCTAGAAAACAGGCGTGAGTATGAAGGTGGCAGCCAAACATATCTTTGCAGGTGAGAGAGTGATTGGCAGTGTTGAGAACCTCATCCTGAAGATGAACAAGATCACACTGAGCACAGTGAGTGTAATGTGATGAAATGTGTTTGGCAGAACCTTGAGGGGGTTCTTGCTTTGACCTTCTCCTTGAGATTGGGTGGTAAATGTGGCACAGTGCTCCATTCGGGGAGTTCTAAAACATGCCTGCCCCTCCTGGTCAACTGAAAGCCTGTATTTCTACACTACAAACATGCCCTGCCATAAGGAAAAATTGAGAAATTGGATTAAGGTGAAATTTTTACATTTGTATATAACCTAAAGCTTGTACCATCAGACACAGATATTTAAGCCCATTCTGATCACTATATGGACCGTGAATTGAGATGTTCAAGAGGCTTTTTTTTTTTGAGACAGAGTCTCACTCTGTTGTCTGGGCTAGAGTGCCATGGTGTCAGCGTCGCTCACAGCAACCTCAAACTCCTGGGCTCAAGCAATCCTTCTGCCTCAGACTCCTGAGTAGCTGGGACTACAGGCATGCGCCACCATGCCCGGCTAATTTTATATATATATATTTTTAGTTGTCCAGCTAATTTCTTTCTGTTTTTTTAGTAGAGACGGGGTCTTGCTCTTGCTCAAGCTGGTCTTGAACTCGTGAGCTCAAACGATCCACCCGCCTTGGCCTCCCAGAGTGCTAGGATTACAGGTGTGAGCCACCACGCCCAGCCGATGTTCAAGAGGCTTGAAGCAGCTAGTTATGGGTCCTTTACCTCTAACTCAAAGGATTGGTACATTTGCCAGATTGGACTATATGCAAACATGGGTTATGGCCATTGAGAATGCTGGCTCTATTTCTTAAAATAAACTTGTTTCGTCACTGTTTACTACCCCACAAATTGAATATTTATGGAGAAAAGATTTGGAGACAGCCTATTAAAAATGACAAAACAGTTAAAATTTTAGTACCTCAACCTGATGATTATGTGGATCACATTGTCCATGTGAGAATAAATCTTTTTAAATATTAAAAAAGTGACCTGAACCGAAATAACAGAATCTTAAAAAAAAAATGTCAAGACAATTCAGCATTGTTCTTATAGATCCATGAGTCCCCAGAATTATGATTACTTGCCTGGGTAGAATGGTCAAGAATATACTTTAATTCCAAAGGTTTATAGGTATAAATTTAGAAGTGGTATGAAGACCATTCACTAAAATATTCTTAACCAGCTGCTTGTGGTTTTGGATCTTGGGCCCCGTAAATGATTGAGTGGTGGTTACATAGCCATTAAGTATTTGGTTTACCTCAAGTACCAAGTTTACACAAACTTACCAGTATGTGGTGAAATTTCATTAGGTGATGTTTTTTGCTGTTTCCAAGAGATTTTATTTCCTTGGTTCCCTCTTGTTCTCTGAGCTTTGGCTTCCCATGAATTTCCCCAAATACCAACAAGGCATTTTTGCATAAAATTCTGACTCCTTTGGTTGCTTTCAGTTTTATTGCAACTTTAATAAAAGAACCAAGTCTTCTCTCCCATCTCTCTCTCTCTCCTTTCTTTTCTTTTCTATTCTTTTCTTTTCTTCTTTCTTTCTTTCTTGAAACTAAAAGTTACTAGGGAAGTAATGCAATTGGATCAGATACTCTGATTCTGGATTAGTCTCTGTGTAGGAGATTGTTTTGACTCCAGTCTTAGGAATGTGAGATGTGCTGTGATTCCGATGATTCCAGGATGCCCAGCCTAGTCATGCATCACCTCCGCTCAGAGAAAGCCCTTTCTGGAGCTAATGTGGAAGTCTGGCCTCTACCGGTGAGGGGTATGATGTGAATCAGGAGGGGCCATGTAGTTTTAGGGGTTCTGACCCAAATCTCCCACTGGCCTAAACCTCGCAATCAATTGGGGCACTGCTGAAACCGAGCAGGCTGCCCTAGGACTGGTCTGGACTGGAACCATCCCTCCCTAGGGAGAAGGGTGAGTCATCACCATCAGGGATGCTCATGTTTCTGCATTTTTCATCTGTGAGGCTACCTGCACTCAGCCTCTGGCTATTGCCCATGTCAAATCATGCCATGTATCATATATCATATCACATCGCATCATAGCATATCAACTACATTTTCTTAGACATGTTTTTTTATAATTCAAGAAATGGGGGCTTTCTTTTTCTTGCTTGGAGGACTTCTCTTTCTATTCCCAAATCTCTTAGTTATGAGAGAAGTAGGTTACTTGCAGATCACAGGCAGATGAAACTTCTCTCTGTCCCAGGAAAGAAGAGGCTGATTTGGCCAGTAATGACGATGGGGCGTTGTCTGCATGTGTGTTTCTTCTGTAGTTCATTATTGTATACCTTAACTCTGAAAACATAGCCTTGTGTCAGAGTAAGAGTTCTGAGGATTACCTATTTTTGATCTCCCTCCATAGAAATCAGGAAATTAGGGACTTTCAAATTCCCCTATCTAGAAAATCTGTGATAGATAACAATTTAGAAAGAACTTTCCCATTGATTCTTGATCTTCCAGATTGGAGAGGTGTGTTTTGGAAGGTAGAAAAGTTTGACGTTGAGGTAGTGCTGGGTTGGGTTGTTCCTCCATCAAAGCCATGCAGCAGGGCATAGATTGTGGAAACAGCCATCCCACAGTCAAACAAAGATCTTTGGTGATTACTTCATCTAGTTAGTGATAGTGACATGAGTCCAAGAAGGCTAAGGCCATTGAATTGGTCATTGTCGGGACAGGCAGGCAGCACAGTGTCACTGCCACAGGCTGAACTTCTGTGGGCTCAGGGCCGTGTCACAACTTATTATTACTTTTCATATGAGGGGTCTATTGGGAGAGTGAGAAAGATTGGTGGAAAACAACCCAAACAACTCAAAACATACCCTCTATTTAGGATGCACTGGTAGTATCAATGTCATAAAAAATTTATATACAGATTGAAGACCTGAAGGTCTCTCAACAATAGCTGGGGACATGGTACTCTGTTGTATGCAAGGTGGCATTTTGGTTATTGTGACTCTATTAAACACAAAAAACAAGTTTTCCTGAGAGCCTCCTGCAGGTTACTGACCAACCCCTTCTTGGTGAAACACTAAATGCAGAGGGAAATGTTATGCTACTCTGTGGCCTGAATGTGTCTATCAGTCTTCCTGAATAGCTCATTTGCTAATTAACTTGTATCTGGAAATCACCTGTATCAGAGGAAAGAGAGTCGTAAAGACGGCCAGGGCTTAAATGAGACCAGAGCTCAAATTGCAAATTCAGTGCTCGTGCATGATGGAGACCAGGCGGAAAGACCTGGGAACTACTCCTCAGTGGGAGAAGTGAAAGAAACAGTTAAGGGAAAACAACACCTTCAAACAAATCTATTAAGACCCCCAGGACAAAAGAAGGAAGAGAATTAAAGTCTTCCATGATCGTAACTCTAATGGCTGTGGACAGAGGGTGGATGGAATCATTATGTGAAAGAACACATGGCCTTCAGGGTAAGTGCCCCAGAAAAGACTCCTCCCTTATTGTCGAGATGGAGAATTCTTGCAAAGTGCTTATTTTTCAGACAGTTTTATGAAATATTTTTTTGTTGTTTTTCTATTCACTATTATGCTGATCTATTAAAAGCACTGTTGAGTCAATGTCAAATAGAGGCTTTTAATTGGTTTCTATTGTTTTTGACCATATTATCTTTGGATATTGTTTCGTATTTTACCTCACTTTTCAGAAAATTTAAAAAATCGTAATTGATTTTGTGAGATGTACGTCTCTTTTCTGTACTCTGTAAGTCTAAAGGTAACTTCTTTTTGCTTTGATTTTGTGTGATAAAACATTATTTTTACTGACTTTATGATGGGAAAATATGCTTAAAATGGTTTGGGGCTTTTGTAAATTCTATATATATGCTCTTTTATCCAATGTTTATTTCATCCTTCCATATCAAAAGGAAAATGATCCTTGGAAGCTGCCCACATTCATGGCTAAATCCCATTATAGCAAAACCCAAGTACTGCCATTTATTTGATACCTTGAATGTGGAACCTTCATAGTAATATCTGCCCACTCTGTACATACTGTAGATACCCAAAGACTTATTTCTATTGCATTTTCATTTTGTATCGTGTCTCAAAATCTTTCTAAACCTCAATCTCATTGAATCTGGAAGAGATTTTATAATTATCAAATCCAACTTCCCAAGCAAGAAAGGCATTTTCTTTAAAACATGGTTCACGAGCTGCATCCTTTTCATGAATAATATTGTTCGCTGTGTAAAAGAGCAAAAATGATTATTTGCTGTTTTAATAATCAGGGTATAGTTGGTTCTGTAGAGAGCATTAGTGGTTTTTGCCTACGATCTCTTTCCTTTTTTGTTAATAGCACTCCAGTTTTCCTTTGAGGCACCCTCTCTTCTACCTTCAGTCCAAGTGGCTAAGCTGGGGCTGACACCACCCTCTAATCTAGGGGAGCACACAGGATTCAGGTTGGCAAATGAGAATTGTTGCTGGGGTTGGTTCTTCCTGAAGCTTTCTGGAAAGAGGTATTCTTGTCCCCTGGAATTTCTCTCACTAAGAATCGCATAAGTGGTTGTTGGGGCCATTTTTGCCACCAGGTAGAAAGAGATTGCCTGATGTTGATAATGATGATGATGGTAAAGTAGTTTATATTTTTGAACTCATTTAATCCTCCCCCAAAACCTAGGAGGTAAACATTATTATTATCCTCATTTTTATGCTTAAAAAAATTGAGGCAAAGTGAAGTCAGTTGATGAAGTTGGTATAAAACAGCTAGAAGGTGGTGATCCAGGATTCTAAATCTGGTAGCCCACAGTGAGAACTCATGCTTTTTGCCACTATGCTGCAGAAAAACACAGCTGAAAGACAGAGAGAGAAACAGACTCCTTATTACTTAATTTGAGCCCTTGGACTAACTATTCCTAACATAGTCCTGGATTTCCCTTCTGAATGAGCCGATTCATTCCTTTTTGGGTTTAAATTAATTTGGGATGGATTTTCATCACTTGCACTTGCAAGAGCTCTGACTAATACATGAACAAAAAATGGTGAAGTCTTGGGTAAACTGTATTTTGTCATGTACTATTTGACACAATGTGTATAGAGATGACTTACTTAACAAGTCGATGCTGGCTTAACGAAGTTGTGAAGGGCCAGGGGAGCCTTCTGGGCACAGATCATGATCATAATTTGAATGGATTTTCTCTTCAAGTCTACTGTTCTGTTTTTATGATAAGACCTAGATTCAAGTCACTTAAGCCCTGATTTGTGTAGACTCCTGAGAGATCTTCATGAAATAATGACTTTTTGTCTTTTAAATAAAAATATACTAATCACATCTCTATACAACATAGTTATGAATATGTAAAGAATCTAAGGAACAAAATTGGATCGGAACTAGCTTAAGCTAGAAGAGATTGTCTTAGTCCATTCAGGCTGCTATAACAAAATGCCTTAGATTGGGTAACTTATAAACAACAGAAATATATTGCTTACAGTTCTGGAGGCTGGGAAATACAAGATCATGGTGCTGGCAGATTCATTGTTTGGTGAGGGCCCATTTCTCATAGACGATGCCTTCTACGTGTCTTCACATGGCAGAAGGGATAAACAAGCTCCATCAGGCATCTTTTATGAAGGAACTAATGCCATTCATAACAGCTTTGCTTTCAGTGTGTAAAGGCCTCACTTTGATACTATTGCAGTGGTGATAAGGTTTCAACACATGAATTTGGCGGGGGGACACAAACATTCAGACCATAGCAGGGATTTATAGTCCTGTAACAGAACATTCCAGGGAAGCTGGCTTTGGGTTTGGCTGATCCAGGACTTAATGTTGCCACTAAGATCCTTTCTTGACCTCCTGCTTCTGGGTTGGCTCCATCTTCAGGCATTACAAGTGGGCCCCTGGCATCCCCAGGTCACCCCTCAGCCACAACAGAGGTAAGCTCCACATCTTCAGCCACCGGCCCTGTAAGGAGGAGGGTGTGTATCTCTGCATTCCCTACACAAGGGCCAAGCTTCTCTCTGCCTTGGGTTAGGTGGTCTATGCTGATGGTTTTAAGTCATCAGGACCCACCTCTGGTACCCACCAAAACACAGGACTGAAAATGGGGGGTGGGGATGAAGGAGGAAACTCCAGATATTGATGTTAGAAGGGGAATGGAAAATAATAACTGTAGTAATGATAGTAGTAGTAATAATAATAATGTAATAATAGCTAACATTTCAGTACTTATTATGTTTTGGCATGTATTATCATCTCTGATCCTTACCAAAACTCTATGAGATAGGTGTAATTAAGTTGTCATTTTACAGATGAGGTCACTAAAACACAGATTAAGTACACACAGCTAGGAAGTGGCAGAGCCAGGATTCACACAGGCCCTCTGGCTACGGAACCATCATTGTTTACTCAGCTATGTTAAGAGTAGATCATGGGTCACAAACAACAGGTGTTCCTACTATTAATTTTCACCCTCCATTTATAATCTTTGGCTGTTTATTTGGGAACCATAACATGTAGCAATGTCCAGTGCTATGTTCTACAATCTATGACTCTAGGTCGTTTGCCCTGAATGTGTAAGCCATATGCAGTAGCCTATCAGTTTCAACTCTTGCACTTTATTTTTTTTTAATAAATATTAAATCTATTTTATTTGGAAGGAAACTCTAAACAAAATAAGAACTTCAACTACTTATAACAGACTTATCAGTAAATCTCTTTAGGTCATTATTTACATGCCTTTGTTCTCACTGAAGGTGTTGAGAAAGCAATATACTTCTTTGTGTGTCATCTCTGCAGCTCATTCCAACCATTTCTTAATTAAGAACAACTGTTTAATATCCTTCTCCCTGATTTTCATGGCTATCTTTTGCATAATAAAAACAGTTTTGGTTCTGTAAGTGTGAAATGTCATTGCTTGCATGCAATAACTACATCTTTAGTCACAGATTTCTTGATTTGATATAGAATAGGAGCCATCTAGCCTTTGTTTTGTTTTATTTTTTCTGGTAGGTAAATTTGGCACATAATAGGAAACACTTATTTCCTTCTACTTTGGATATAAAAGCTTATTGTCAGATAAGTTAACTGCCTCTGGTACCAATGAAAAGAAAGCACTAAGTATCATTTTGCCCACTCTGGTCCTTCCTCCAAAATATATTTTAGACATAATACACATTTAAAAAATTAAGCTTTCACATTCTCTACACCATGAAGACATAAGAGATACAGTTACTAGGCTAAGTCAACTTGATGAATACCATAGCATCTTAGGAGAATAATTATATCCATTTCTAAAGCTCTTTTCTTCAGTTAACATCTGTCTTGTTTCATGCACTTTGTATTTTTTACACCACTGGAATCAATACAATGCTTATTCTTAAATTATTCTGGACTGAAGATCTTTTTTAAAAAAAATGTTAAAATTCTCTTTATGTCATTGGGAAAAGCTTCCTTAGAGAAAATGTGGGCTTTCGAAATCCTGTTGAGGACATGATATTTATGAAGCCTGATTAGCTAACCTTCCAAGATCTTAAATCCAGGCCTAAATATACTGAAAGAGGCAGAGCCCATAAAATGAAGTCATAGCTCAATTCGTTTGACAAGTCTTTGCAGAAATATAGATTTTCCACTATCTTTCCTTAAGCCTTCCTTAACCTCAGAAATAATTCTCCAGTTGATGCTGGTATAACATAGCTCCTCTCACAGTTACGCTAGAAAAATCAAATGAGCATTTCGATAAGTAGAGGGTTCTTCTGTAAGGCAGCAGGATGAGCCTTTAAATCTAGGATGGCAGATTCTCCTCAGGCGCTACTATCTTCCCCTCCAATGCCAGGGTAGACACCATGGCACTGGCTTGCTGAATCTGGGCATGGCCACCAAATTCTTCTTAACCCAGTGCAGGAGACAGCTACCACAAACTGATTGTCATGTGGGGTACAATACTTTGCCAGCCCTGCTCAGCTTTCTCCAGACAGAGGAACTCTCACTGTAATTGAGGAAGAAGGAGAAAAGGGAAATGGAGCTTACTAAGATTTAATGAACAACTCTTATATGTTAGTCATTGTGCTGAGAAATTTTTTATATTTATCACATTCAATCCTTTCAATAATCAGAGAGGTAGGTGTCATGATTTTCATTGTTTTTATGTGGAAATGGAGGCTCAGGCCCGAAGTCACAGAACTCATAAGTTAGGTGATGGAGCTGGGATTCAAGCCCAAGTCTGAATCTTAAGACCATATCACACTTGCTCTTCAAGCCTTTTAAAATCATTTCTAACAATCAATTTTTATATGATTTTTAAATGTATAATATAGATTTGGTAAAATGGCCAGAAGTAGTTTACTATAGATCTCCTGATTTCTGCAAGAGTTATTCATTGGACACCCACTGTTCACATACCAGGTGCTGGGGATATTACGGCCAACAAATCAAATAAAAAGCATCACTGCTCTTGTGAAGCTTACATTCTAGTGGGAGGAGACAAATAATAAACAATAAACATAGTAAATATATAAATTATTTTAATAGCTGATAAGTGCTATGAGAAAATTGAAACCTATAACAAGATAAGGATAACTGATCAGAAGACAGGAGGGATCTTGAAGACTGAACATTTGACAGGGAGATATTTAATATCTGGGGGAAGAATGTTCTAGGCAGAGGGACCAGCCAGTGCAAAGGCCCTAGTATGAGGGCATCCTTGGAATGCTTGAGCTCCAATGTGGCTGGAACAGAGTAAGGGCTAAGGCGATGGAAGGGGGCAAAGTGCCAGACTGTGTGGGCCTTTTAGGTCATGGTATGGGCTTTGGCTGAATGTGATGGGGAGCCCACGGAAGGAGCAGAGGAGTGATGTGATTGCATGTATCACTCTGGCTGGTGTAGGGGAGCTGGGGAATAAAAGCAAGGACACCAACTGTGATAATCCAAGTGAGATGTGATGGTGGCTTGGACCAGAGGAGAAACAGGGGAAGTGGAGACAAGAGGTCTTCTGGGTATGCCAGTAATCTAAAGGAATTTTTGAAGGATTGGATGTCAGGTATGAGAGAGTAAGAGGAGACAAAGATGATCCCTCAAGATTTTGGCCTGAGCAACTGGAAAGATGGAACTTCTATGAACTGAGACTGTGAGTGGGGATTTGGGGGTAGGGAAGATCCAGAGGTCAGTTTGGGGGTGATGTGTCAATTATCCAAACAAGTGGAGATGCTAAGAGACAGTGGCATCTATGTCCCTGGATTTTAGGGAAGAGCTATATCTCTGCTCCACTGGAGAAAGATAAACCTCTTAATGTTAGAGGAGCAAAGGACATTGAGGAGGAGCAAGGAAAAACCTAAGAGAGTGTCCTGGGGTCAAGTGCAGAAGGTGTTTCCTGGAGGAGGCAGTGATCAGCAGTGCCACATGCTGCTGATGTTCAAGTACAAGGAAGATGGAGAACAGACCATTGGATTTAGCAACATGGTGGTCACTGGTGCTTTTGACAAGAAAGGTTTTGGTGGAATTGATGGGTACAAACACCTGATTGGAGAGGTTTAAGAGAGGGAGAAGAGAAATTGGAGTCCCCCCCTTTTTTTTTTTTAATAAAAAAAGGAATAACAGTATGTTTTTTATGCTGATGAGAATGATCTAGCAAATGGGAAAAAAATTAATGATGTAAGAGATAGAGGGAGAATTGTTGGTGAGAAGAAATGTGTTGACAAGTTCTTACAATGAGGGAAGAGAAAAAAAATGTTTCTGCATGGCGATCTGATAATGACAGCATTATGTCACTGAGATATGTTTTCAAGTGCTTTGCTTAAGTGGTGTATCTTAGTGATCTCAGAAGCAGCCTGATTTATTGTTTGAAAGTTGGCCTGGTACTATTTTTAATGCTGAGTGTAAAATGACAGGATTTGTTACAAAGACTGACCTGCAGTGAAAAAGACTCCTTTGCTAAGAGTTTGATTTTTTTCCTAGCACGCAATGACATTCTTCACTGGTCCCAGAAACAATGATAATATATTTTTGGGTGATAGTTGAAAACTGTATCTAAATGCTGTAATAGAAATGAAAGAAATGCTGCCAGAACTGGATGTTGTCAGAGTGTGAATTGGTTCAGGTTGACAACCTTTCTGCTTTTGTGTGTTATATGCTCCTTGACTTAGCATCCAACAGAGCTTTGAAAGTGATTTCAATAGGAAATTACCCTATGACTTTTGAGTCCTCTGCTTGGTTCAGTGATGAGCTCTCTAACAGATTCACCCTAGATTGCCATTCCTGATCATCTGTAATTGTGATTTCAGATTTTAAAATTTATTAAAAATAAAATATAAGAAAATAAACCGTCTATATGTGGATAGAAACTGAACTACATTTATGTGCAGCTTGGATGCCTTGGTGAAAATTGTAAACAATATTCTACTTCTTGCTTATATCCATTATCATTTTTATTTTTAAAGGAAATTTTTATTACTTAATATTAGGATGAGCCTTTGGTTCTTTATTTAAACCTGAATTGGTAGCACTGTTCAACTGATTACCCATAATGTGGCCCTCCGCTGTCAAAAGTAGAAACACTAGGCTAGGTCATGCAGGGACATGTAGTCTTCGAAAAAGTGTTTAGATTTTATTCAAGAGTATTGAGAAACCACTGAAAGGTATTAAACAGGGGAATTGTATGCTTCTAACAGCATTTTATAAAGATCCTCTAGTTGTGTAGGTTAGAGAGGCACAAACGTGGACTTAGGGAGACCAGTAAAAAGTCCGGTCTAGTTGAGAGATGTTGGTTGGACTGGAATGGTGGCAAAGGAGACAATAATATTGAACATTTATTGAGTACTCACTGTAAGATTCCTATAATATGAATACCATTATCGGTCCCAGTTTTACAGATGAAGACACTGAAACACAGTGGGGCAAAGTAACTTGCCTAAGGTCACACAGCTATGAGGTTGCAGCTTGGATTTCTTTCTTTTTTACTTTTCCTTTTTAGACAGAGTCTCACTCTGTTGCCCCAGCTAGAGTGCTGTGGCTTCATCATAGCTCATAGCAACCTCAAACTCCTGAGCTCAAGTGATCCGCCTGTCTCAGCCTCCCGAGTAGCTGGGACTACAGGCTGCACCACAACGCCTGGCTAAGTTTTTCTATATTTAGTAGAGATGGGGTCTCGCTCTTGCTCAGGCTGGTCTGAACTCCTGAGCTCAAGCGATCCTCCCACCTGCGCCTCCCTGAGTGCCCGGATGACAGGTTTGAACCACTATGCCCGGCTGCAGCTTGGATTTCAATCCAAGTCATCTGATTCCAGAATCCATGTTTTCACCACTAAGCTTGCTTTCCTCTCTTAGATGGAAATGAGAGAAATAAATAGATTAAAGATACATTCAGAGATAAGATCAGTGGGACTTGGCAACCCATTGAACGTGAGTGAGAGGAAGATGGAGGATGCAGAGGTGGCATCCGTTAACTAGAAGGGTTCCATATTTATGGAAACAGAGGAGGACTGAAGGATACGCAGATTCGAAGGGGGAGATCAAAGTTGGGTTTGGCAGGTACAGGTGAAGGGTGAGGGTGCCTGTGAGAAATGCCATTGCCCTCGTGAATCTGTAGCTCAGGAGAGAGGTGTGGACTAGAGCGCTTCATTGGAAACTCTGGTCGTGGTTTAAGATGGCCCACAATCAACTCCATGCCTGACGAGGGCCCAGTAATACCGAGGGAATGCATTTGTAAAGGAGCCATGGATCTTTGGATTTAGAATGCACCTTGTAATAAGAATTCATGATATTTAAAGTTTAGCTTTCTGTATGTTAGGGGATTGATAGTGTCCATGCAAAACATTCTCACTCCTCAGGTATTTCCAATGAAACTACTGTGAAATAGCAGCACTCTGAAAAATATCCATTTCAACGTGTGTTGGAACACTCAAAACTCTGTTTAAATAGCCCTAATTATCTGTTATTAGTTTACTGAGATAAACATCAATTTTTTTTAGTTCTAGAACTCACCAGTGTCTTTTACTAAGACAGTGTGTATTGAAAGCAATAACTTTTCTTGTTGTTCAAGTCTTAACAACCTCATGTTTTTAGAGTTAAGTTTAAACACTTTTAAATTTAAAATAACTTTAAATTTAAAGGAGTGTTTCAAGAACAGTGTAAAGAACTCCTACAAATTTTTTATCCAGATTTACCAATTATTAACATTTTGCCATATTTGCTTTATCATACCTTCTCTCTTTTTATCTGTCTACATAATACCTCCGGAACCTTTTGCAAATATGTTGCAGTCATTGTGTTCCTTGGCTTATGCCTGTATTATCCTTAAGCATGTATTTCCTAAGTATGAACACATTCTCTTATACAGCCGTAGTATAATTATCAAATTCAGGAAACATAACATTTTTATAATACCTTTTTATAATACACAGTCCATATGTAAACTTCTTTGAGGCAACCTCCCCCCCCCATAGAGAATATAACCTAGGATCATGTATTATGTTTAATCTTAATGTGTCCTCAAATCTCCTTTAATTTGGACAGTTTTTCTACCTTTACTTGTCTTTGAAGAATATAGGCCAGAGTTTTATAAAATGTCCCTCACTTTAGATCTTTCTGATGTTCTCTCACGGTGCATAGCGTGATTAGATTCAGGTTATTCATATTTGGTAGGAATACGATAAAAAGCAAGGGTTGTGTGTCTTCAGGGGACAATGTCAGGAGGCAAATGATGTTAGTTCGCCTATCGGTGATGTTAACTTTGGTCGTTTGGTTGACCAAAGGTGGTATTTGCCAGATTTCCTCACTATAATTTTTCCCTTTATAAATATTAAGTAACCTGAAAGAGTTGAATTTTGAGGTAAAATCTTTCCCCTAAAAGTAACATCTACAACTCAAAACCTGGTTTGCTAATTGCCAGACCTCTAGTAGGAAAATGCATTCAGAATCTACGAGCAATGGAACTGCATCTGGCGGGGTGACCAGTGTTTGTTTGTTCAGCTTCTAGTATCCATTTTTTTTTCAATCTTTCAGTGGCACCATAGGTCTGAGTTGAAAGGGTGGTGGCAGAGATTATAATCCTGACGTGGTTTAGCCCATTCTAGTAGACAGAAGAAAACATCTGGTCTTTGTCCCAGCCCTACTCTATGCCACAACTGTATTCTAAAGAGAGTTTGCCTGATTATTATTCAACGTATTTCCAAATTATTTTACATAAATTATCATTGCCTTCTCTTCCCCCTTCCCAAGGATTCTAATATTCCTAATATCCTAAAATTGGGTATTGGCTTTTTTTCCTTATCTTTCACTCTCCACACTTACTCATCTTGGTATGCTGAAACAGGCCTTAAAACATCAAGAATCTGTCTTTCTATATAAAATGCACAACTAAGCTTGTTTTCATTTTATTCTTAAATGGTTGTTCTGTTGGGCATGTTCCCATCAATTTTAAAACAAATTCTGTAACATCCATAAAAACATGAAAAAACAACATACTTGTGTAAGGCTTTATGCATATTTTATCCATTTTTATTTTATGAACTTCTAATGAGTCATTCAATATGAATTTTGGCAGACTAGTGTAAAATAGCACAGTTCTGTGAATTTTTCAGACTCTGGTAACACTGGGTTATATTTTGCCTTGTTTTACATCTGCTCAAAGCCTGCAACAAGTTTACCAAGATTTCTGCTGTATAAGGACTACTCTAAATATGAGATATTTCACAAGAATTCTTTTTAAGCATGAATATTTAAAGAAGGTATTTGTGCTTAATTCCCTCCCTTAAAACCTGTCTACCTTTTCTTATGTTTCCATTTGTTCAATACTCATATGAATGCCATCGCTTTAAAAACAGTAAGGGGAGGCCAGGCAAGGGGGCTCTTGCCTTTAATCCTAGCACTCTGGGAGGCCAAGGCAGGAAGACCACTTGAGCTCCAGAGTTTGAGACCAGCCTGAGCAAGAGCAATACCCCATCTCTACTAAAATAGGAAAATTAGCTAGGCGGGGTGGCACCTGTAGTCCCAGCTACTTGGGAAGCTGAGGCAGGAGGATCACTTGAGCTCAGGAGTTTGAGGTTGCTGTGAGCTATGATGATGCCACTGCACTCTAGTCGGGGTGACAGAATGAGACACTGTCTCCAAAATAAACAAACAAACAAATACATAAATGAATGAATTAAAAAAATGAAAACATTAAGGGGAAATTTATTCCATTTAATCACATTGTCTCTGTGACTGACCCTCAAGGTAATGGAATGGACCACAAAATAGAAAGGAAAGTATATTCTGACGCTCTTCAGTAGTTTATCAAATCTGTTAAAAAATCAATTGCCTCATTTAATATTACTAAATTTAAAATATTGAATATCTAAATCAAAATAGGGCCCTCACCTCATTTGGTCAAATATTGAGCCTGAACACTTCAAAAATACACATTGCTAACATGAACAACTAATCTTAGCCCACTCAGTAGGTTGAATACTTTGAGTGCTCTAAGGAATTTTTAAAATTAAAATCAAAATTAAAGAAATTTTTTTAACCTTGAAAATATTGTGATCTATAATAAATTATAAGAAATTTTCTTACACAGCATTGTTAGACTATTGTGTTCAATTACAGCAAGGCACTTTTCCTGTAGAAGAGTATTGACAGGCTCTACTAATTTTACAATGTTCCTATTATTTCCACTTCACGAAGAGAATAACAACCAATTTCAAATTGACCTCAGGAATTATTTAAAACTAAAGCAGAGAGAATGTATTGGTTAGGATAAATGGTAAGGTACTATAACAGAGAAACCGAATAATGCTGTGGCTCAAAGAGTATAGAAGCTTCTCTCTCTTGCAGTGATGAGTCTAGGCTGGTGGGCAGGTCTGTTCCATGTAGTCATAGAGGAAACCATGTTCCATCTATCTCGTTTCTCCATCATTTTCTAGGACATTGTCTTTGTCTTTGAGCAAGTAAACCTGGGTTGTGGGAATATCTATGTTTTCCAGTCCTTTAGAAAGAGAAGAGAGCACAAGGAAGTGCATGCCCAGTGTCTTAAAAGTCTGGACATAGGAATGAGTCCCTTCTTTCTCTCTCTCTCTCTCTGGGTTATAAATGGTTTTAGTTACATGGCTGAATTGCACAGTGGAGAATACTAAGCTTTTAATGTACCTGTCACCTAAATAGTGTACCTTGCACCCAATATTTTGTTCACGTTCCTTAGTCACAGGGTTACTAAGTGCAAGGGAGGCTGGGAAATGTAATCCAACTGGGAAGTCATATATTCAGTGAAAATTGCGGGCACAGATGAAGGGGTGGACATCTAGCTCCACAGAGAGTTTGGATAACTTGCTTAAGGTCACATAGCTATAATAGTAAGTGAAAGAGCTGAAATTCAAAACCTAGCAATCTTGTTCCAGAGAACATGAGATAAAATACTGTTTCAGTTTCTGTTGCTGCATAATTACCACTTCAAAATGTAGTTATTTGTCCTGACTCTGTAGGTTGGCAGGGGGGTTAGTCTGTTGCCTGGCCTCACTCATGTGGCTACATTTAGCTGGAAGATTGGTTTAAGACTGGGTTCAGCTGGAGCTGTTATTAATAGCTGGGGCACCTTGGTTTTCCTTTTTTGTGGCTTTTACACATAAGCAGCTTGGGCTTCCTCACAGGATGGCATTCTCAAGGCAGCATTCTAACAAAGAATGTTCCAGGAGCATAAAAATAGAAGCTATGAGCTTTCTGAAAGTCTGGCAATGGAAACTACACATCTTCACTTCTACTGCATTCTTTTGGTTAAATCAAATCAAAGTGCAGATTTAAGGGGAGGCTCTGTACCTTTATGAGAGTGGTGGAAAATTCTCGTGGCAGAAGCGATATTGGTGGACACTACTGTTGTGGCTTTTTTTGTAAACAATTTACCACAAATACTAGGCAATTCTACCTCTCAAAATCTTCTGGGACTAGAGAGAACCTAGGGAGATGATAGTCTGAGAGATCCTCCAATCCAAGTCTGAAATTCACAGAAGAGGCATATGGGCTCTGTGGTCTTCCCATTTTTATTCTGCCCTAAGTGGAGACCAGGACAGGAAGTAGGCAGGATTAGACCACCATTGACACCATTGGTGTGATGTGTTATGTTTCGGTGTGTGTTCAAGGATGTAGGGGGCCTAGTGAGTGGATCTGCATCAGCTGTGTTCACTAGAGGGCAACTGAGGTTGGGAATGATTTCATCTGGGGGATGGCCAGAAGATCTTCCCTAAATAAGAAGACCTGGATATCGGGGGTGAGGCTGCCTCTGAATTCAGGGAGAGAGTGTGAGAAGCAGGGTGTCCAAGCTCTCTATCGCAAGGTAGAGGATCCAGTGTTGTTTCAAGTAGGATTCAGGGATCTGAAAGGCTGTGCATAGTGGGAAGTGAGATTCGGTGGGGATGGCAGGGGAGGGGGAGGGTTGGGCCTGGGAGCAGGAAAGAGGAGGCTATTCAGAAGAGCTGATGCTTTGGATGGAAACCTGAGGTAAGTTAGCTCTGAAATCCTTAAGGGTAGAGAGTGCATTCTATATACTCACATCCTAGAGATGATTGGTGTTGGGTGGGCATGTGGTGGATACTCACAAACGTTTATTCAAATACATTAATTTTGTACTGAAGAGGAAAACAGAAATTTCCTAACTGATAAAGTCAAGCAGTAGCAAGTGCTCATGAAAAGGCTGTAGGCTAGTTTGTAGTGGATGGCCAGAATTTGTGATTTTGAAAACTGGGATGGGATTTGCCTCTCCCCATTTTGTAGGAAGTGATACTTAAAAGAGCCACTGTCCTTCTCTGCTAGGGACTCTGCTAGGGACAGGAAATAAAATGTTTATATGTGTATCCATGACTCTCAATAAAAACCAAATTAATGAAATAATGGGGGTATTTAAAGGGGTTTTATTAAAGTGTACAGCTAAATTTCTAAATCTTGAAGGTAGATGATCCCAGTTGTGCTGAATTATTGATTTCAACAACTAAATATTTTAAAGTCTATTTCAATATGACAATATTAAAAAGGCCTTTTCTTAACATTAATTCCATAATTTTTTTTCTCTCCTTAATTTCAAGCATGCAATCAAATCTAACTTTAAAATTTCTTTTTTTGTCACTGATATGTATCATTTTAGGCACAGTAAAATCTCCTGTGGGGTTTTAGTGAGCAGCATTGCCAGCAGCTGTTAGTTATCTCTTACCTATACCATCTAGCATTTAAAGTTTATTGATTATGTCAAACCATCTGTGTGGTTAAAGCAAATTTGGATACATATACCCAAGAACAGTGATGCGGCCCTTGAACATTTGTATAAAATGCCTTTGGAGTGTCTATATGCTAGGTTGAGAAGGTGTATATCAGAATCAGGATAGAAAACCTTCGATAGTACTTCTGGTTATGGCATAGAAGTGAAAAGGTTGTTCACTTCCATGGCAACAACAAAAAAGCCCAGATACAATTAAAATCACTGTTTTTAGGTGGGGCTAGTGAAGAGAGATGAACACAGGGAGGCTTCATGATCTGAATTCTCGGTAAAAAAAAAAAAAAAAAAAAAGCAAGAAAAGAAAGGAAAGAAAAGAAAAGCTCTTCATGGATAAACAGAGAAGTACAGCCGCTTCTATACCTGCTCTAAGTTTGGGCAGATGGAATTGAAAACCTGCCATGAATCGAGAAATCTTGTAGGGATGAGGAGAAATCTTGTGGGCTGGTGAGATGGATTGGAATCTGGAAAAGCACTAAAGACAAAGTAAATTGCTTGTTCCAAAAATCTGCCCTCCCCCACTATCCTTAAATGTTGTTAAGAAATTCACAATTGCAAAGATGTGGAAACAACCCAAGTGCTCATCAATACATGAGTGGATTAATACAATGTGGTATTTGTATACCATGGAGTACTACTCAGCCACAAAAAAACAATGGTGAATTAGCACCTGTTGTATTATCCTGGATGGAGCTGGGGCCCATTCTACTAAGTGAAGTATCACAAGAATGGAAAAAACAAACATCACATGTACTCACCATCAAATTGGTACTAATTGATCAACACATGTATGCACATATGGAAGTAACATTCATGAGGTGTCAGGTAGGTGGTGGGGGAGGAGGGGATGGCTATATTCACACCTACTGGGTGTGGTGTGCACTGTTTAGGGGATGGGCACACTTGTAGCTCTGACTTAGGTGGAGCAAAGGCAACATATATAACCTAAATGTTTGTACCCCTGTAATATTCTGCAAAGAAAAAAAAAGAATATTGTTAAGAGAGTTACACAGTAAACGAAAAGCTGGAAAGCAGAGAGAAATCATATTGTTTCACCTATTCTTGTGGGAGTGGATTCAGGGCTCCATCAGAATTGAATATAAAAGTAAACAAAACATATCTGTAATTGAAGCTGAAACCCTTCCCAGCTTAAATATCGGTTGTCTAAGATTCTGAAGGGTCTGAGATTTTACTGTACTTGCAAACTAACAAGTTGGCCTGCCACTGTTACATGGATGCTGGTAGAAGATACAAAACCCCAGTCAAAGCAATAACAGTAGCCAGAGAATCAGCATATTTGCGTCAGTTCTCTAAGACCCAATTTCCAAAGGGTGATATGAAGAGGCTCAGATGATGTCTGTATATTCAGTGAGTTCTGTTACAGGAAAGGAATCTTGAGCTTAGAGAACCCCAATATTTTTATAATAGGCGTAAGCATACCTGTCCTTTGCTCCAAGTGGAGATACTATCTTTATCTTCCAAGGCTGTTTGCTATACCAACATCCTTGAAAAGA
>RJWJ010001602.1:0-125022 GCA_004363605.1 Indri indri | reverse complement strand
TTTTGTCATGCATGCATGTTGACCTTTGTCAAATGCTCTTTCTGTATATGTATTGAGATGCTTGTGTGGTTTTTAATCTTTTCATTGTTATTGTGGGGTATCACATTAATTGATTTGTATATGTTTAACCAGTCTTGCATCCCAGATAAAAATCCCAACTGCTCATGCTGTATAATCTTTTTGATGAGCTGTTAGCTTCGATTTTCCAGGCTTTCATTCAGGACTTTTGCATGTAGGTTTATTACAGACATTTGCCTGTAGTTTTGTTGTGGTGTTTTTGTCTGGCTTTTGTGTCAGGGCAATGCTGCTTTCATGAAATAAGTTTGGAAGTATTCCTTCTATACAGAAGTCTTTTCTTAATTGGTTTTATTATTCCAAAATTCATAGAATGACACTTATTTAGCTTACCTATTTTTGCATTCTCTTTTACTGATGCCTTTTCTCGTCTGAATTGGAATGGTTGCACTGTAAGAGAATAGTTATGCACTTAGATTTTAAATGAATACAAACAATTAGCTGTGCTAATGACAATTATGCTGAAAGTGCACTTCCATTATATTCTCACTGGTTTAATGGCAATTTTCAAAATCTAAATATGTGTAAGTGGCATTAACATAGCATGATTAATTTTAATAGCAATTATCATAAATAAAACAAATTTGTGAATCTATGCTAGATGCCCTTCCAAGAGGTTATCAAAGGCTCTTTACACCCAAGTTTAAACAGGTTATATACTATTTGGGAGTCAAAGCTGTATTATCTTGAAGTCATGCTCATATATGACAGTCCTAGATCAGCTGTCATTTCTGACATCAAAATGCGTCCAATCCAAACTCCTCCATTTCCTACTGATTTGTCCTTTACTTTTTCAATGCTAGCCTGTGTTCATTAACCAGCCAATAAAATGATACCTTCAATCATAGTTTTTCGTATTAATAATCCCAGTTCATAATGTCTTTGTTTAATTCAGTTGCTATGTGTGGCAAGCCTATTGTATCTGCCAGGCACTGTGCTAGGTATCAGGGATGCAATGTCCTCTCATCTTCATAGAGCTTCAAATGTGATAACAGAAGTCAACAATATACAAGAAGATAGCCTTCTCTGTGTTCCAATGAAAACACTTCCCTTTAGTGAATACTTAGAGCTTATTCCAAAACTAAAGGGTCAATGTAGACATCTCAGAAGTATTACTTTCTAAACTGATATCTGACTGGTGAGTGGAAGTTATTGGCAGAGGAACATGAGGAGGTGGCAGATGTGGAAGGACAGGAGCTAAAATGGGAGGCTGTGGCAGACAGATGACAAAAGACATGCATTAGGTGGAAAGTACAATAATTGAGGCAACATAGGGTGGTGACCTGATCTCAGTTTGTTTCATAGGAAAGGAAAAGGGAATGAATTCAAGAGCTATTCAGAAATCAGAATATATAGGATTTTGTTATAAATTTAATGGGGGGAGAGGATAGAGTATAGCATTTCTCAAAACAACCCAATCATAAAAGTCACTTGAAATGAGTCCATAATACACAGATTCTCAGCCCAACCTCAGGTTTCCTGAATCATAATTTTAGGAGAATTTGCATTTGGCACAGAGCACAGATAATGCTGATAATTGGGAAAACTGGAAGAGGACAATGTCCACTTTTTTTTACTAGAGCAACTTGGTAAATCCAAGATAGGCACTATTATAAGAGATGGCAGAAGGGAGCAGTGGAAAGGATGTAGAATGGATGAAATGATGAAATTGATGTTTTGGTACATTGGATTTCAGCAGCCTGTTGGAACTTTCAAAGAGAGATGGCTTGTAAGCAGCTGGATTGGAAGTGATGATGCTCAGGAAAGTGGTCAGGTAAGAAAGCACAGCCTCAGGAAGCCAGCAGGTTATTGAAGGTGGTAGTAACGGGGGATGTAGCTGAGGTTGTCAAAGTGTACAGAGTGAGAAAAGAAGAGGCCTGTAGCCACGTAAGTAAAGGGCATGAGAAATTTCTGCAAAGAGGACTGAGAAAGAGCAGAGAGAATATTTTGGGGGGAAAAAGTTTGTTGTTCCAAGTAAACCAGTTGAAGAAAACCTAATAGATGAGTAGGATGCCATTGATGGTGACAAGTTTCTAGTACAGACAGGAAAGAGAGTAAGACATTGAATAGAATATTCTTTAAATTTAGCAGTAAGAACAAAAATAAATAAATGGTACTTAATTAAAAGTTTCTGCACAGCAAAGGAAATAATCAACAGAGTAAATAAACAACCTACAGAACGGGAGAAAATATTCCCAAACTAAACATCCAACAAACAATAAATACCCAGAATCTACAAAGAACTCAAACAAATAAAAAAAAAAAAACAAAAACGAATAACCCCATCAAAAAGTGGACAAAAGACATGAACAGATTTTTTTTCAAAAGAACACATACAAATGTCCAGCAAACATCTGAAAAAATGCTCAATATCACTAATCATCAGGTAAATGCAAATTAAAACCACAATGAGATGCCACTTTACCCCTGTCAGAATGGCCATTTTTTATAAGTCAAAAAAAATAGATATTGGCGTAGATGGGGTGAAAAGGGAATACTTACACACTGTTGGTGGGAATGTAAATTAATAAAACTTCTATGGAAAACGGTATGGAGATTCCTCAAAGAACTAAAAGTAGACCTACCATTCGATCCTGCAGTCCCATTATTGGATATCTACCCAAAGGAAAAGTCATTTTATCAAAAAGACACCTGCACCCAGATGATTATCAACCTACCTGCCCATAAGCTGATGAGTGGATAAATAAATAAAATGTGACATACACACACACACACCATGGAATACTACTCAGCCACAAAAAGGAATGAAATAATGTCTTTTGCAGCAACTTGGATGGAACTGGAGACCATTATCCTAAGTGAAGTATTTCAGGAATGAAAAAAAAAATACCACATATTCTCAATTATAAGTGGGAGCTAAACAATGGGTATATATGGTCACAAAGTGGTGCCATGGACATTGAAAACTAAAAAGGGAAGAAGGGTGAGGGATTAAAAATTACCTATGGCGTACAATGTAACAAAAAATCACTTCTATCCCCTAAATCTATTTAAAAAAACAAAAATTTATAATTTATATGAAAATAAACTGCTTAAAAATCAATCAATAACTAAATAAGTAGAGCTTTAAAAGAGTTTATCATTAATATATGGTGGGTAAATGGTAAATATTTTAAAATAAAATCTCCTGAATAGAAAAAAAAAGAAAGTTTTTATTTTAAAATGCCAAAAACATGTAGTTGAAGGATGGGACTGCAAATTAGTACAACCTCTGTGGAAAGCAAATATGGAGATACCTCAAAGAGCTACAAGTAGAACTACCATTTAATCCAGCAATCCCATTACTGGGCATCTACCCAAGGAACAAAAGACATTCTGTAAGAAAGACATCTGCACTAGAATATTTATAGCAGCACAATTCACAATTGCAAAGATGTGGAAATAACCCAAGTGCCCATCAATACATGAGTGGATTAATAAAATGTGATATATGTATACCATGGAGTTCTACTCAGCCACAAAAAACAATGGTGATATAGCACCTCTTGTATTATCCTGGATAGAGCTGGAGCCCATTCTACTAAGTGAAGTATCACAAGAATGGAAAAAACAAGCACCACATGGACTCACCATCCAATTGGTATTAACTGATCAATACTTAAGTGCACATCTATTAGTAATATTCATTGAGTGTTGGGCAGGTGGGAGGGGGAGGAGGGGATGGATATATTCACACCTAATGGGTGTGGTGTGTACCATCTGGGGGATGGACATGCTTGAAGCTCTCACTCGGGTGGGGCAAAGGCAATATATGTAAGCTAAACATTTGTACCCCTGTAATATGCTAAAATAAAATAAATGTTATGACAATTCTTCATAACAGCTACATTGAAATGACCATGTCTCTATGAAGCATTATCATTTAATCATTCCAATATTTTTATGGATTAGATTATAATAATATATCCATTATACAGATGAGGAAATTGAGGATTTGAGAACTTACTTCATTAATTTGTGCAGCAAATAAAGTCATTGAGCCAAGATTTAGTGCAAGTTCTGTCTAAATTCAATTTGTAAGCTCTTCTCTATATGACCGACCAACCTTCCTTCCCTCCCTTCCACCCCCCTTCCCTCTCTCCCCACCCTCCCCCTTCTTCCCTCTTTCATCTCGCCTTCATTTTTTCAAACCCAGACCAACACATTTTATGGATAAAATCTCTATAAAAATTGTCACACATCTAATCATTGCATAATACAGTAAAACAAATATCAGATATAGGAGCTTTAGTTTTAGGCTTCACAAAGGAATAAAGGAAAGTAGGGAAAAAGGAGGAAAATAGTCAATGACTGAATAAGACTGTTGCCTAAGAGAAATGCACACATCTTTGAAATTTCAAGGGAAAGTCACTACCAATGAAAAATCCTCCTGTATGATAATCTGGTAGAAGAGATTGATGAAGGTGGGTGTCCACTCTTCATTGCCCTTAGCGATTTAGGTCCCAGCTTTCTATTCATAGACTCTCTAATCCAGGATGTGCTGTGTCAGCTGACACTTGTTCACACAATATACTGAGGAGGATGCATGAAAAATAAACTGGTCAGCCCATTAGTAATGTGGAGAACCAGGCTGGTAGAAGAAAGAAATGGCAACATCATCTCCTTAAGTTATTTTGCTGCTAGTTGAAATAAACTTTGAGAGTGCTAAATGGAGAAGAGATGTTGATTTAAAGAAGACAAAGGGTGGATACACAAACAACAAACTCCAAGGATCTGGGGACGTGGGGAGGCTCCAGGTCTCTGTTTTGTCTAGATCAGGCTTTTCTCAGGACCACTACACATTATGTCACCACCACCCTATACAAATAAGACAAGAAAACTAAGACCAAGGTCTGCTAGGCACCACATTCATCAGCCTCTAAAACATACCTGTGTACAAAGAAAAGAGCTCTTCTTTGTAAAAACTAATATTAAATATTTTTTACTCTGTATGTTTTAAAAGTTATTTAAAGGTACTCTATATGTGCTACATTATAATAGGAGATCATAAGTTAAAGATTTGTAGCAATAGCAAATATGCCATGACAGAGGGAAAAAAATGGTGCCAGATGGACCATAATAATCAAAATGTGTTCGAAATGTTAGAATTTTGGTAAATTACAACATACCCTTTTATTATTGTCTGCAGCTTCTCATTTTTGTTAAGAAAACCACTGTAACAGTCTTATACTTATTGTTTAGTGTTGTGCTCTGCCACAAGAGAATCAGTATGGAAATCATTATTTTATATTTTATGCATTAGACCTTCTATTGGTACTCTGAACATGGTGTATGTGTGTATGTGTTTGTGAATGTATGGTGTATGTGTGTGCATACATACACTTGAGTTTCTCAATTACATTCCAGCAAAGGTGCGATAGAGCCATTCTACACTCATTTTCCCATTGGGCCTCTTAATAAATGTCTAATGTTGTCTAATCTTTAGTGATTCTCTATGGAACCTCTATCTCCAAGGTACATCATTATCATCATTTTATTAATAATACCAGCAAGAATTCATCTAAAGTTTATTGATTCAAGAACCATGCAATGTACTTTATATTCATTCTATCATTTAATTACTCAGTGCATTTCTTATATATTTCACCCCAAATATTCTCACCATAGTCATAAAGGAAAATAACAGTAAAGCCTATCGATATGTAAACTATAAATATATAATCACTATTTACAGCTTATAAAACCTTCAAAATTCAACCTCTAATAAAACCAGTCATACATTTTGCTGATAAATATCACAATTTTTAACCGTAGCATAAAACAAGGACTTAATTTTCAAACAGGTTTAAATATTAATTTATGGGCACCCTGAAATAATGGCAACAGCCTATTCTGGCCTCTTCTATCTTTGCAAAGAAGCTGTACTTAGATTGCAAATCATTTTTATCAACCCATTAAAACAGACTCTCCATTAGGCAATGCTTGGCCTGCTTTCATTCAGTTTGTCCATGTACTTGAACGTTAAAGAATCAGAGAAATCAATCTATCTATATTACTTCAGAAAGTTTCTCAATATAATAGGAGGAAAGAAATCATTTTTTAAGAGCTAGCTGAAGTTGACCTGGTTGAACTAAAAGGCTAATGCAGTTCTCTTACTATAGAGAGAATTTCTTTTTTGTTGGGGGGAAAAATACCTTAACAGTTGGGTTGGTTGTGAAAGTAAGTCCTACTCTCAAGCTAGTCTAACATGGGGGACATTTAGACAAATCACGTAGTATTCTATGGCTATTGCCTTGGTAGAACTACCTCTCATTTTTCTGCCAATATCCCCAAACTTAATCTGGGTACCCCTTAACTTTTCTGTGGTCTTGCTGATGCCTGCCTAGTGCTGAAGCAGTTACCACGGCTTATGCTATGGCTAACATGATTGTTTGCATTGGCCAGTATCAGTCCAAAAAGAATGAACTCTGGACTCTTACAGGGTTATCGGAAAAAGCACAGTCTCTTTCCCATTGTACTTGAACATGGACTGGAATGATTAAAGCTACAGTCCACTACATGTAGCCTAAAAATGTAGTGGACACAGAGAAACCAGAACCCAGTCATGGTGGAGGAGACCTGGTCCTGTACATCACTAGAACCTCTGTACTCAGTTCTGTTTGAAACCAGTTCTTCCCCAGAACTTCTTGGTTATATGATATAATCTATTCCACCTTTTGCTTAGGTCAGTTTGGATGGGGTTTTCTGTCACTTGCAAATGATAACTGCATACTAAAATAGATGGGATTTTGAATCTTCTCCTTAATCAACAGAGGAGACAAGAATTTGGAGTCTCAAAACCTTGGGGAAGAGAAGAATAGAAACAGAGTAGATTCTTGGTAGAAAGGCATGGTTTTGGGTAACGGGGGCAAGATTTCCTAGGGCATGAGGAGGGTGTGGCCAAACACATCCTTGTAAGATGATGCCGTCTGTTCTGTGCTACTCCAAATCTCCAACGTAAGCCTACCATACCCAAAGAGTATACCTAAAATGTCATCAAAAGAAGAACACAGCCCAGGTGTGACCACGATGTGATTGAGAATTCAGCAGGGTCAAGAAATTCATACTGAAGGCACCCAAAGGACATCGGACATCTCGCGGATTGGTTGACTTTTCCATCATACTTCAGAGAAGGATTTACACCATCATGTGGGAAAATATATCTATATTGCAAAAAAAGAGCTTATAATTTCACTTCTTCAACATAAAAGTGAGCCTAACCAATTATTTGATTTTATCTAGGAAGAAAATGACAACTAAATAATTTTTTATATGTTTAAGTAATTTTGCTAGACTTGTCAACTGTTGCCATAATGTTAAATGATAGCATTTTAGATCATATCGATTCATTCTGAATTGGCTGGGATAAAAGGCATTTGACTACCATCAATCTTTTACATATTTATGAATCTGAAGAACAGACTCAGGCCAGTATCCCCTATGTAACTGGTGAAGACTTATCCCTGGAGTCAAAGAAAATTGTGTGGAGTCCTGGAAATTAATTTAACCCATCCAAGCTGTTTTCTGACTGTAAGGTAGGGATAACAATAGTACCATGTGAAGCTTGGAAGACACAAGGCACATCTTGCATAGCATGGTGCACGGTGCTGAGTACATGGAGAATGCATCTTTGTTATTGTGCTGCTGCTCTGATTATTACTGTTATTCCCTTCTCGTTATATGCTTAATTTGGGTACAGAGTTGATGAATCGGGAATTCTGAAAATTTGGGTTCTATTCCAATTGCTATTATTATCTATGCATGGAAACCTTGGTCCTCTAGACCTCAGTCTCTTTGTCTCTAGAATGAGGGGTACTGGACAATCTTTCATATGCCATCCAGATCTGAAATATCTGGGGTGTGTCACAGTGACACTGTGTGTGTAGGTTCATGATTCTCTGTGATAGTGCACAGTGCCTACTCAATAAATGTAAAGAACAGAGACAATTGAATTGATGACGACCCAATGTCTTTTTCTTCAGAGTGTGTTCTTCATAGACAATGTGCTTCATTCCATATTTCTTACCCAAATATTTGAGAAACTAACATTTTCACACCAATACCATGAAGAAATCGCAGCCCCAATTCAGAGATCCCAGTTGCCACGGAACTAAAACATCTGCTTCTGTGTTCAGCAGCTATTCATCTGTGTTCCAGGTAAAAGCTTCCACTTTCCCTTCTGCACCTCTAATAAAAATGTGTTAGGCATGCTAAGAAAACAGAAAGAAAGTAAAGGAAGGCAGGAGAGATTGGGAAAGCCAGATTTATGGTAAATTAAGTTTTGAAGTAAGCTCTGTCCTTGGAACCATTCCTAGCAAGTTTTCTTCTCCCTTCTCCTCTCCACCTCCAATCCCCAGGCTTTAAAATAGGATAAAGGGTTAAACCTTTTTACTGGGGAAGATGTATTTATGTGCATTTAGTGAAGAGAGAAAATATTTTATTAACAGATTGCTGCTGGAGAGAATTGATCTGCCTGCTTTACGTGAGAAAGTAAATGTGTCCCTTTAACCTTAAATTGGTACATCACACTCTGCAAACTCCAATTATCTTGACAAAAATGATTTAGCAAACTAGAGAACGGTAGGGAGACGTGGGAGGAGGACTCTGGAGGAAGGGAAAGATACTGCAGGATGCAAGCCTTAGGCCCCTCACTATGAGAAACCTCAGAAGTGGAAGCAAATAGCATCCCAGGGGTGAGCTGCTCCGGGAGACTTGTCTGTTTAGATAATGCTGCTTTTCACATTTAATAATGAGACCTGGTCTTTCAGTTTCTGCCGAGTAAAGACATAGTTTTGTTTTCAGATCAGCTGGATCATTTCCATCAGCTTGCAAACACGGAATGAGATCCCGTACTAACAAACAAACAAACACAAACAACTCCATGGTCCCCTCATTCCCCAACCGTGTCTGGGCTCTGGAAAATAAATTGTTAAATGAATGAATGAAACAAAAAACAATACCGTTAATTTATAAAAATGTTTATTAGAATTTGATATAAAGAGACAATTTATATTGCTCCTGTTTCTTTGTTTGGTTTTATTTTCATAAGGTCTCCAAGCCAATTGTCAACTAACAACGAAGCCGTAATTCCTTGACATAGACCAGCCATGGTTGCATCCTCCCCCTTCTTGAATGAAATAGGAAAATGATTTTCTGGAGGTTACAAACCAACCTGAAGTTACAAAATCTAGCCTACAATGTGACAACTATTTAAAAGTTTGAGTTTGCTATCAACAAGGAAAACTCAGAAAATTCCTTTAGTTTTGGTTTTTGTTGTTTTCTTTTTTTGCTTATCCTAAAGAATCCATTCTCCGGACACTTGGAGATACATTGTGGCAAGACAGCAGATTAGTGCACTGAATAGGGACTGCCCAGGTCTCTATGTCCTTACTGGATTCATGGTGCTAGTTTGTTTTGCCTGCCTGGGTTCTGCAGACACTGAATCCGCCCACCCTTTATATATGGGATCATGTCAAATGAAGGTAGCATTGTTTTTAATTTGTCTGGATGAATTCTTTAGCTAATTCCATGAAAGAATCAAGCCCAGTGATGGAGGCTACCCATGGACTTTTAGAGCCTGGATGAAATTTCAATAGGAATAAAATTTTGGGATATCTCTATCTGAAAACACTGGACTTCTCTCTCTCTCTCACACACATGATGCTAAATTGACGGAACAGCCAAGCACTGATAACTGATTAAAAACACTTTCCATGCATTGTCTCCATGGCGATGCCGGCTTTTTAAAGAGGGTGTTTTATAAATTAATATACCTAAGAGAAAAAAGAATAAGTCATACCCATTAGAGGAAAGATTAAGAGGTTTTGTTGGGCTCTGCTTTCCAACAAATCCTTCTCTTTGATAATATTCTCTAAACCTTGGTGTCTTCTTTTAAGGGGAGTGAGCAAACCCAGCTCCTCACCTTGGAACTTTACAGTTATCTTTGCTTATTTCCAGCTCCCAGTGCCATTCAGACTTCATCTTATTTTTACCTTTTTTAAAAATGCCTGAGATTTCAAAGGAGCCTTGCTGGGAGCTTTTGATTGTTAGTATTTATTAGTTCAGAAATTACCTGTTTTTTTTTCCCCCTCGTTTTTGAGGTGAAATTTCCAACAAATGGATTGCATAATAATGTCAGCAAGTATATCGTGATTCCTTGATCTTAGCAGGTGATGTTGAGGTTTCTAAGGTGATAACTCCAACATGTAAACTCCTAAATGTGCTTTGTATTGAAATTATGTTGATTTGGCACTTTGTTAGCCTAAAATTATGAAAATGGGACCATTTTTCAAAACTTGCTTTCTCTAGTTACTTGTAAGTTAGGAGTTCTTATCTCTTCTTTCTCCAAATAATCAACATTTAGTCTTTCTTGTCATTTTCTCCAGGTTCCATTACATGATTTTTATAGCTCAATATTTGTGGGCTGTTTGGATCTGAGTTTCTCAAAAAATGCAATACCTTACGCATTGCTTAATCCATTCCTCAAATATAAACAAGGCTTAAAATACAGATACAAAATTTCATTATGGATAAATCCCCAAAGTTCATATGGTTTTTTAAAAATATTTCCCAAAAGTTTTATACATGCACACAAACACAATTATTATTTTCCATGAAAATAAATTCATGTTAAAATGTCCCTGCCTGTCACAGAACATTCTCAGTTGGAAGGCTTCTCTTTTTTTTAGCATTGCAAAACTCCATAGATTATCCCTTGCTTTCAAACGCCTGTGTGTATATTTATAATAACAGGAGAAGGGAAAATGTCCTTTGAACAGGAAACTTTCTTCCCCTGGCGCTCGAGTTCTGTTAAGCAGTGCCAGCAGCCTCACACACAATGGTGATTTGCGCTTAAGCCATTCGCTTTATAAACTCCCAACACGTGCAGCCTGAAACAGAAGCCCTGGTTTCGTGTGCGGTGTGCCGACATTCTTATACAGAATGCTTGTTAAAGGCATTGTCATGTATTTCCAAGGGACCTTAAAAAATAATAAATCTAAGCCATCTCGCTATTATTTTCATGAATAAATGCCAGTGCCTGACCTTATCTTTTGGCACCGCCTGGCAGTAACTTCTCTGCACCTCTATACTGTGAGTATTGTCAAAGAAAAAGTCTGTAAGGTCTTATTCTTTAAAGAATTATTCCATTTCCCTCAGGCATTTTCTGGGATGAACAATTCTGCATAGGGATAAATAGAGGCAGATAAAAATGGTCACCCCATAATGTAGTTTTCCCAAGAAAAGCCAGAAAACAAACTGGGGACTCTGTGAACCCTGATCCAAACGTTAGTCAGCAAGAGGATGTTGAAAAAGCGAGGCCAACCTATGGCATAAATGATTGCTTGAAATAGAAGTGAAAATACCATTATGGTTAAGAGCCATCGCCCAAAGCCTTTGGAAGTTCTGCCCTCTCTTTATGGCGTGAATCTATAAAGTTTGCCTTGTTTTTGCCACTATGAATATACTAAGGATAGTCAAGGTACTAAGATTTGCAAATGATTCATGTCCTCGAAGTAATAAATTCAGTCCTGCCGCAATTGTTAAGCCATTTGTCATGCGCATCCAGTGGATGAATGGGTGCATTTATGAATGAATGAAAACTACCCCCTGCAGGTAGGATTAATTCTGTTAGTAGCCTCCACCTTCTACGGGCAATGAAAATAGAGTCCAGCTCATTCCAAATTGTTTATATCCAACCCTTCTTTAAAATGTCATTATTTTTCACAAGTCTTCAACTTATGCATATCAACTGTTAGAAATTATTTATATCATGAATTTATTATGAAAGATATAAACACATGTGCATGTATTAATTTTCGATCATTGTCTTTACCACAAATCAGGTATTCTTAACCAGGGCAGTGTGGAAAGGAACCTTATTGTCACCAGCTCTTGCTTTTGTCTGCTCTGTATTCCTTCTTTATGGAGACTCCTTGCTCATCCATATGGCCCTGATGAAGCCCACAGGAGTAGGTCAGTGACCCACAGGCTGGACAATCATAGGAATACATCTACCTGGGCGAGTCACGGCCAAGCCAATCTGTCTTTACCCAGAACATTTCAAACTCAAACTGGAGTATGAGAGTTAAATGTCTCTAGCTCTTGCATCATGAGGTATAACCTTGTGTGCTTAGGGTTATGTTGGCCATCTTCTGAGATGAACAGAGAGAGCCTCGTGGTAGGAAAGAACAGAACCAATTTGTCAAAGCAGCAGAGCTGAAAGAGAATGGGTGAAAAAAAAATAGATTGTTTTGAGGTATCATAGGCAAGTGCGCTTGAGCAGTTGAAGTAGACTCCCTGGTTATGTAACATACTAAGTCTCAGTTTTTGCAGAGATGAGTTTGAGGGTAGTTTCTGCCTTTGCAACCAAAGGGCACTGACAACCAGAACACGATTCACATTATTTATGGTGTCAGGGGAGCATACTTAGCTCTAATGCAGCTAGGCTGCTTTGTCGCACTTGGGGTTAAAATCCCTGAGGGCTTTTTTCTCTCTCTAATGGAAGTGATTCTACTGTAGTTAGCTTATGAGTTGAGGATGTAGTGAGAGATAGCTTTGGATCTGCTTTGCTAATCCAAATTACCATCCCTGTTCCTCTGAGCAACAAGTGAACAATTGTGCCTTCACTTTGCCTTCCATACGCACTGGCTTCACCCTGGTGGATGGCCAGAAAAGCAGAAGAGATGCTTTCAACCCTCTATTCTACAATCCCTTGAGGTTTATCCCAACCCTTACCTCCTGAATAGAAAATTGTTACTTAGGCAACTATTCTTTCCCATTATTCCCCTCTCAAAAATAACTCTTCTTATAGTTATTTTACATTAAACATCTTAAGTTTTCAAAACTAAGCATATCGGCTACTCCTTCTAAGCTTATTTCTTGTAGGGCCTTTGTCTCTTTAAAAAGCATGTGTATGTGTGTACGTGTTTGTATGTGTAGTGAGTGTATAATTTATCCTTTTAAAAGAGAATTATTTCAATCATAAATTCACAGAGATTTACTCACAACCTCATTAAAATAGAGTTCTCAGTTTGAGGCTCCTGGGATTGTTGAACAATTATGGAGCAAATGAATAAATGGTTCAAACATAGTTTCCCAAAGGTTAATCCATAAAGTGGATGCATTAGCAGCATCTTGAGGAACGACTTAAACATACTGATTCCCAAGAACTATTTACTATAATTTAGTAGATCTCTATTCAGTTCTGCGATTCCATAGTATTTTTTAAAAGTGCTTTCTAGGTTATTTGAGGTACTTCCAAGATTTTTAAACACTATTCTTGGGACAAAGAAAGTAAATACTAATTAAGTTGGATAATCGAGCCCATGGAAAAGGTATAATGAATGAGAAGTCAACTTGGAGAAGAAATAAATTAGAGTCCATTAATGGCAGGTAGGAAAATTTACTATATTGGGATTATATCTTTCATCCACAATGACTCCCATATGAAGAGACACATCTGGGTGGGAAAGGGCGTGGGTTAGTCACAAAGGCCCTTTGAGGTGATGTAATGTTGTAGGGGGATGTCGGGGCATGAGTCAGGCATCGGTTTGGCTCCAGACAAGCCATGTGATCTGAGTAAGCCCCTTAACCACTCTGAACCTCCGTTTCTCATCTGTAAAGCCCTGTAATGTTAATAGCTCCTTCACAGTATTTTTATGAGGGCTAGAATAAATCATGCAAGGAAATGTGCTTTCAAAACTGTAAATACATTTCATAAGTTCAAGTTCTTACCACTAAGAAGTAGCTGGTTATAAGGACTGTTTGATGCTAAAGAAGATTGGAATCAAGTTCAACAGCAGGCATTTTTCTTTCTGCTTAGAACTGTATTGCTGTTGGGCAGGTTGTTTCTATTGATAATATTTGAGGTCATGGATTCCTTTGAGAGTACGATTACAGACAGATTCTCTTTCTGAACATTGCCCATGTGCATAAAAAATTTTTAAAAATTGAAGACAATTTCTGGTTATTGTGGACTGGTTTAGGAGCTCTGTTCTCTCTTTTAATTTGCTTCTTTCTTCATTTTTTCCTCTCCGTTTCTTGAATGTGAGCTTCAGAAGGACATGGACTTGGATTTGGTCTCCGCTGCCTTAGCAGCACCAGTAGCAGTGCCTGGCCCATGGAGGAAGCTCCGTAGCTATGTGGTGAACATGTGAGTGCATTCTGATGCACACAAGTACAGAGCTAGGTTTGTGGAACTAACAAGATAAATAATGACACAGTCCCAATGACCAAGCCTTCTAGTGGAGGGAGAGTACAGGCAGATAAGCACATAACTACTAAGGAAATATTGGTGAGCCGTGTACCAAAAGGGAAGCATGCTGCACTTTAGAAATATTGCAGAGGGAATGTCTGGGAGTTGACCTTTGCAGAGGGCCTTGAGTGTGGATTTCAAACAAAGGCAGAGTCAGGGAGTAAATTCCAGAGTTATAGAATAGTTTGATAAAAGTATAGAAAAAGTTTAATAATAGGTCAGAAGTTGAAAACTAGGTGCTATGAAAAGTTGAAACTCATATGCTTTGTTGAATATCCAGTTTATAAAAATGAGAAATATTACTTAAAAATATAAGTGTTTGCCTTCTCCATGGCTGGAGTCAAACAATAGCTGCCCCCATAGATGAGGTTTGTGTTCTCCTTTCAGCCCCAAGCGCATGTCACTCGTTTATGGGACAGTTCAGTCCATGTCATCATTTGAGCTTTGTGTGCCCTCGTTCAGAAAGTTCTGCAGCATTTCAGATGCCGTTATTTTTTTTTTTTTTTGAAAGGGGTATTTATGACTCCTGCGGTATAAACCAATTAACAGGTAGGAGTCACTGCATGTTGGAAGCTTGCTGTTGAAGACCAATAGTCCTGAAGTAGATGAATATAGAACAAAAAGATTAAAAACACGAATAAATATTTATATGCAATTAGCATGAATGATTATGAATGATGGGGACAGAAGCAGGCATAATCATTGTAAAAAAAAATATCTGGTAAAGGGGTTGCTGCAAATTTTGGACAGAAGATTGCTTAGAGGGTAGTTTTTATTTGTTTGATTTAGGAATTTTACTCCTTTATTTCAGTGATTGTGTCTATGGCTCACAGACTGACAATTTCTAATATGTAAATCATCATGTTAATTGCCCTGCCCCCCCCGCCCCCAAAAAAGTGCTGCTGATGCCCAGAGCCTGGCTCTAAGCAAAAGAGAAGACAAGACATAGGAGAAAGATTAAAAACCTCGGCAGCCAGGGCTGGAGGAAGAGAAAG
Organism: Indri indri; assembly: GCA_004363605.1. Classification (NCBI taxonomy): domain Eukaryota; kingdom Metazoa; phylum Chordata; class Mammalia; order Primates; family Indriidae; genus Indri; species Indri indri. The sequence goes on along the minus strand of RJWJ010001602.1, from coordinate 109,698 downwards.
TAATTTGCTTTGACCCAGGCAATAAATCTGCCGGGCAGTAATGACCGTCTCTTGACACCAGCAGTGACATTGATCAAGTACACTGTCCCAGGCTTTTCCCCCCATTCCTCTGAACCACAAAACCTCTCCTGATTGTTCATGTCACGATTTATGAACAAATATCAGAGAGCAGAGATAAAGGGATGATAAAGGCACAATGGCCTCGTTAAGTTAATGTGAGCCCTGATTGAAATCATCACAGATGCCATTCTGTGGACCAAAGGAGTGCATTGTCTTCTGTTTATTTGTTTTCCTGTAGAAATGTTCCTAGAACTTGATATTTAGACAATTCCAAAGTTGCCATTGGAACAAAAAGCCAAGAGCGGATCAAAGAGAATACACAATTCAATTTTATTGTTGATACAGCCAACTGGGTGTGGTCACAGGGAAGTTGTCTATCTTCCTCATCTGAAAATTTTAGGGCAAAGTTTCAAATATGAAGTGAAGCAGTTTTTTTGCTGCCTCCCAACCTGATTTATTGCAAAAAGTCTTCTCTTTATAAGTTGTTGGCTGTAGTGATCCCTGCTTACTGACCGAGTTGCATTTTATCTTGTCACTTTAGCATACTATTCATAAAGTAATATTTAACCTGCATTTAAAAGTTGTCATTATTTAATACATACAAAATGATATTTATATCACATGTAAGTCATGAAAAAAATATATGAAAGTCCCTATGCTCATTTTCTAGCTAGAGAAATGAACCCTCACTGATATCAACCCCCTCCAACACAGGACCCTCAGAAGTCCCATTCCTCTTCCTCCCCCAAAATAGACCAAGAGTTTATGGGTTTTGTGATTCAGTGTCCTCTTGTTTTATCAGTAGACTATATGTATATACAGTACTAAGCACCATATCACTTAGTTTTGTACGCCTTTGGAATTTCTGTTAGTGGAATTATACATAATCTATGCTTCAACTCCATTTTTCCTTATTGATCATCATTACATTTTTAAGATTCATCCATGTCAATATGGTAAATTCTGGGCCAGGTGTTAGCAGCAGCACACTACAGCCCATGGGCCACATCTAGCCTGCCACCCATATTTTATTTTATTTTTTACAGCCAGGTAGTTAAGAATGATTTTCCTCTTCACATTTTAAATGGTTATATTTTAAATAGTTACATAAATATAATAGTTGTACAAGTACCTACATAATATTCTCAATTTTACCTCTTAGTCTAGTATATTTATTCCGGGTCCTTGAAGAAAAAGCTTGCTGACTCATGTTCTAGGCCATTAATTTCATTATAAGATTTTCATTTTTTGAATATGCCCCAATTATGAAATATCCAGTCTCAAGTTGAAGGCCATTTGGGTTCTTTTTTCTCTGAGTTTGTTTTCTATTATAAACGCTATATTATGAATACTCTTGGCCCAGTCCTTTGGTGTACAAATTTCTCCACGGTGTATGTCAGATGGTAAGTTATGGGCATCTTCAGTTTCACCAGACAGTGCCATATCTTTTCCCAAAATAGTGTGCTAATTTATGGCCCCACCAGCAGTGCCAGAGTAATAGTAAAAGGAGCTATTTGTCTGTTTTCTCCACTTCTCTTCCCAAGCTTAGCCATATATAGCTCCCAGTATGAGTGTGGTTTTAGAGAAACCAAGGTAAATAAAATCACAAATGACTATGTCCTAAGACATTACACACATGCATACATTTTTAAAATAAATCTCCCAATAGGCTATCAAAGTTCCTGATAGGTGCTATTTTATTAAGCTATAATAATATTCTATTAATTGATCTTAAGATAATTTTATTCAAAATTGTATTGAATTTTATGCTATATATTTATATTTACATGATACTCAAATGTCAATAACATCTTTGTTAGTGTATGAATTTTTTAAATTTTAAAGACATTTTCTAATTATTGAACTATATATATAACATTTCAAGTTACAAAATGAAATTTCAGTAGAAACAGTGGTAATAATAGCAATCTGTGCTATATGAAATATGATTTCCATGTGTCTCAAAATGTTCAAGGAGACAAGAAAGTCCGACAACCAGGTTACAACCTCTAAAGGCCATTTTGCTCTCTGAGTTGATTTCTAAGACCATATTCTCACTCTCAGAGAAATTGTACTTCATCATGGAAATGTGAGCCAATCCATCTTGGGGAATGGTACTTATGTAGATGGCTGTATTTAGAAATACTATTATAAAGCTAACCTGGGAAGTACAATTTTCCTCCCTAACCAGCATGTCTTTGGAATTATTTTCCTTGCAGATCAATGGAACAGAGAATAGAATTGGCTTCTCTTTGTTGGCATTCATACTTCAGGTACCCCCAAGTGCTTTATGTAATGAAAAACAGCAATGTTGGTGCCTTTAATAAAACATTGACAATAATGCTTTCTTTTTCCCTGGCATTAGTACAGAAATGAAACTGATTTGGAGCCCAACAGCATGAGAAAAGATGCATTTCTTTAGTTTAATACATCTGAAAAAGATACATAATTATAGATTTGTCAAAGTTCTGAATCAGTAAACTCCTGTTATCCAGAGTGGGCGGAGAGTAAAGCATCCTTGTTTATTTTCAGTTATGTGTCTGTCTTCACTTCGTGATGAATACTTGAAGACAGGGACTATATTGCCTTCACCTGTTTATTATCTGGTACTTAGCTTCCTAATAATTGAAAGCACATATGTATGAATACCATAGATTAAATAGTTGCTCCCCTATATTCCATGAGATAATGATCATATCAAAATTGAGTACATTTTTATTGATTTCCTTAGGTACGCTAAATACAGTTATCAGTATTTATAGGAGTAGTTTCCAATATTTATACCAAAACAATAGCAAATATGGTATTATTATTAGCCATTAATAATATTAGGACTTCAAAATATTTCAGTGTCTTCTAGCCATTGCTCTGAATGTTGTTATTATTGGCTTTTTCTGTTTTTGGTGTCAGCACTGGTTTCATAAATATTATAATTCAGTGAGAATGTAACTATGTGTCTACTATGTCCTATTGCTCCACAACCATTATTAGGGAACAGAAAGTAAATAAGGAACAGCCTCCAAACCTAAGGACCTTACAGGAGTGTGGGGAACTAGGGCGAGTCTTGACTGCTTCAAGCAACCAGAAAGCAAATGCTAAATACAATTTGTTGGTGCACTAGAAGAGGTGATACAGGCAAAAGTGGTAAGGGGTGGGTCAAGAGAAAGAGCTGTGGGCATCTGAGTTGTCAGGGGGGGGGCAATGGAATATCAGACAAGGAGATGAACAGTAAAGACTGGAGAGGTTTCAAAGTGTGGGAGGTTCAGTAGCACCCACCCTGACCTGTCCAGTCTCATACCCACTGTCATTTATGAAAGTGGAAATTGTAATGTGCTGTAAGAAGGAAGAACCCATTGTTTATATTTCTGATAGTTTGGATGATGGGAGATGATTTTGTCACCTGCGTGTTGGCTTGCTTTTTCCTCATTGCCCACTTACTTGTGCGTGAGCCAGGGCTCTCAAGGTGAGAGAAAGACTGATGGAATGAGCCTGGACTCAGAATATTTTGTTGCTGTTGTTGTTAATCCACCACGGATATGCTATTTCTGAAACCATTGTCAGCAGCATTGCTTTAGCATTGCAAGCATCCAGCAACAGAGAACATCTCCTCCTCTCCACATTGCCCTGCCTGGCTCTTCTCTTTCTTTCTCTCCTGTTTCCTTGCAAGCGAAAGAACCCAACACATCAATGTTTTAATGAAATTGTGGAGAGAGCCTGACGAGAGTTGGCCTAGAACTTTAGCTAAACAGACCTGGATGTTAATTGAGCTCTGATTCATACCTTCTGCAGCATCATAGGCAGTTTACTTAACTTCCCTAAACCTTGGTTTCATCACTTGTAAAGAAGGGAATACCTGCATTGCAGGACTGCATTGAGGATTAATTGATATGTATAAGATACCTAATTCAGTGCCTAGTCCCATAGTAATTGCTCAAAATATTTATTATAATAGTAAAACTCCTTATAGGGCAGAAATGGGGCAAAGTTCTTTTGTTAGGAGCCCCCATATGTCAGGGGCTCTAAGTACAGTATCATCCTCATTTTCGTAATGGTCCTGAGATGAAGGACCAGACCACAAAGTAAGCTTTCAGAAGACACTAGACCAGATCTGACCACATGAGAATAGAGAATGCTTTCTTATCCAAGAATCTTATGAGAAAGAAATAGATATTGACGTCAGATAATCCTAAGCAATATTTACATTCTAAATTTTTTTTCTTTTGCCTCCATTAGATCAAGTGTTAATGAGCCACTTCACATATTGTTCATTGTTTAACAACTTACTCAGGGACAAAGACCTTTTCTTATTGTTTTCCATTCTATCCTGTGAACCAAGGACAATTTACTCATTCAAAAAATACCCATTGAACACTTACTATATGGCAGGTACTGTAGATACCATCAATACATTGAACTAGAGAGATCTAATCCTTTCTTTCATTGGAACTTAGACTCTAGTAGAGATATTTCCTTATTTATTCAACCAACAAGTATTTGGTAAATACCTATCATCAGCTGAATTCTGTTCTAGATGCTGGACATAGAGGCATCTGTAAGAAAAGTGAAATAGCGAAGCTTGTTATCAGACAGACAGATGTATAGTATCTGAAATAAAACTGTGCAGAGAGAATCGATTGGTGTTAGAGAACACTACTGGAATGGCCACATAAACTAGAAGGTCAGCAGAAAAAAGATAACATTTAATCTGAGCTCAGCATAACAAACGTGAGTCAACCATGGAAAGTCCTGGGACAGGAGGATTTCAGGCAGATTAACAAATAATTAGGCCGGGCGCGGTGGCTCACGCCTGTAATCCTAGCACTCTGGGAGGCCGAGGTGGGCGGATCGTTCTGAGCTCAGGAGTTCGAGACCAGCCTGAGCAAGAGCGAGACCCCCATCTCTACCAAAAATAGAAAGAAAATTAATTGGACAGCTAAAAATATATATATAGAAAAAATCAGCCAGGCATGGTGGCACATGCCTGTAGTCCCAGCTACTCGGGAGGCTGAGACAGTAGGATTGCTCGAGCCCAGGAGTTTGAGGTTGCTGTGAGCTAGGTTGATGCCACGGCACTCGCTCCAGGCAAGAGAGTGAGACTCTGTCTCAAAAAAAACAAAAAACAAATAATTAGGATAATGTTTACTAAACAATTATATTTAAGTGTCATACTGATTTTTATGATCTGCATTTTAATTTTCATTCATACTAAATTTCTATAGTTCTAAAACACACATACAGAGAAACTCCACCAGTTTTCCCTCTACACAGAAAGTGTTTCCCATGTGGTTAGCAGCTTTTGATAGTTCTTACACCTCCTAATTCAGGGTAGTTGTTGACCATGCTCTAAGGATAAGGCTTGACTTTTACTTCTGCCTTTAGGGCAAAAGATACAGCTTTTTGCAAAGCTAGTTTTAAATTGCCCTAGGTTCAAGATACTGAAGATATGTTGAATAACACACAAATCAACAGAAAAAGACTCAACAATTGATACACATTGTTTGAAATAAAATATTAGAAGCTATGCTAAATGGATTGTAACATGCTCAAATACGTGAAAAATGTGCTTTAAAATACAGCTGGAGAAAGATGTTTGTTTATATCAAAAGTTGCTCAAAGGCATCGTCATAGCTACAGAATCTTTAAACATTTACAAACACAAAGGGCTAAAAAATAGCTCTTCATTGATTTTTTTTACCTGCTGTATTTTATGTATGCTGAAAGCTGTTGGTACTCTTTTAAACAAGGGTTTCTTCATATCTGCCAGTTTTTATGAATGATCATTTTCTGCTGATTCGATCTGGGAAAATCTCTTTTGCTGAGACAGTCCCTAATGGCTACATTTATAGTCTTCTTACTTGTTTTATTACTCAAGGGGACTTCCTGTTTCTCCAGTCTAAGCACAGAGGATCCGAACAACACAAATAGCTATAGTCAGATTTTCTCTCAGTCCTCTATGAGGCAATAAGGATTTTTAGACCTTAGAGGTTTTTCTGGTTCATATCCCCAGAATCAGACCATGTGCTTCATGCAGAGCCAAGCTCTACCTTCTGATTTTTGGCTTGTGTTCGTTGTGACTTCTTCCAAAGCCTACCGATACAGAACTCAGACCTTCTATCCTCTATACTTAGATATACCAGAGTGGTGAGTTGAAAAGATCTTAATGAGACTTAGGTTTTCTTGAACTTTAGCCGAGACGGATTCTGATGTATTGGGGGGATACTCAAAGGAAACCTGTAAAGACGTGAAGGAAGCAGGGGAGGGCAGGGGGAAAGGCTAAGCAAAAATGCGATTTTAGGTACAGTCTAACCCCAGCCTGCTCCCACAGGGAACTCTGGTGCATAAATAGCACTACAGTGTCATCCCCACTTGAGAAAAGAGGGTTGGACTTTTACACCCTGTATCAGTTATCAGCTGTGGGTTCTCCCTTAGGAAAGAGGGTAACTTGTCGGGTATTTTCAGGTGGCGTGATTGCTACAAGGCCCAGACAAGTCTCCTGAGAAGAGTGTAACCAGGAGCTCTGAGTACCCAACACTCTAGCAGTCAGAAATGAGTACTCTATTCTGGCAGAAGGCACCTAGGAAGGAAGGCAGTAGTGTCTTCTACGCACCTACAACCATTGCCTTTGTTGTTGGTGTTTTGTTTTTTCCTGTCATCAGCTATTCTGGGCAGGGAGGTCGGCCATGTTTCTAAAATTATTTTCGCTTCCAAGTAAACAGCTAACAATTCGTAACTGAGTGTTTCTAATTCACTCCTGAAATGGCTCAGCTTGTGCTTGAAACATCACGAAGCTCCAAACAAAAGACATAATTACTCAGGTTAAAAATGTCATGGATGATTTATTGTCTACCGGGTTGGTCGCGATACCCTGCAATGGCATGTTGTGTTTGTCAGTTACGAGGGCCTTTAAACAGCAGAGCAGAATTTCCCATTAAGGAATGAAATGTTGTTTTAAAGTTTCATGCTTCAATCTTACTCCTCCCTGCCAGCCTCTAGGGGAGATGCATTTGTACGATTGAGTGTGATGCATAAACCCAAACTTCCAATTCAGCCGTGAAAGGCTAATTTAAGGATGCCTCACCTGGCATCTAAATTAGAAAGTCACTCAACCTTCCAATCTTCTTGAGATAGGTGCAGCAGCCACTATTTACAAACTATAGAGCCCTAGAGACTAGAGATTATAAAGCAATATACACAACGATAACAATAGCTACCAGTGAATGACACTTTCATATGATTCAGGCATTCTTCTGACAAGTTGATGTAGCTCATTTAATAATTTAAAAAACGTTGCAAAACACACATTATTCTTTTATAAATGAAGGAATTGAAGCACAAGGAGTTGCTATTCAGTGAAAACTGTTGAAGATGCAGTGGACACAGTCTCTGCTTCCATGAAGATAACTATGAAATGAAAATAAAATTCCAGCTGTGATAAGTACAGCAATGAAGACTTACGGCAGTTATGACATTCTGCAACAGCGGTATATGATTAAGTTATGTAGGTCTTAGATGACTTTAAGATAAAGAGAAAAATAATATTCTGGGCAGGTGGAATGGCAGGTACAAAGACCCTGTGGCTAGAGAGAGCATGATCCCTACTGCTCGTTGTGAGAGGGAAGGCCAGCCTGGAGAAAGATGCTTCTGGAAAGTTAGGCAGGAGCCAGAATGAACAGGACTTGGTAGCCTATTTTAAGGGAATTTGTCTTATCATTGTAAGTGATGGAAACCTACTGAAGCAATGGAAAACATTTTTTTAAATGAGATTAAGGGTAGGAGCGCAGTATTTGCCTGACATAATCAGTTTTGGATTGAAAAGAAAGAATCCTTTAGTTTTAGAATGAAGAGTGGACGGAGAGGAGGATAGAATGAATTGTGAGGTCTGAGATGTTACGGTAGCTCAAGCTGAATGCTGATTGTGACTTTGACTAGAGTATTGTTGATGGATATAGACAGAAGTTAAAATATTCTAGCAATGTTTTCTCAAAAAAACTAACAGGAATTGGTGATGGATGTGTTGGGGGAGGTTAGGAGAGGGTTATCAAAAAGGAGAAGATAAAGTTTATTTCTACGTTTCTGACTTGTACAACTAGAAAAATAGTCATTACATTTACTGAGATGACAAACATCCGATGAGGACCAAGTTTGTTGGTAAGATCATGAGTTTTACTCTGGACATGTTGAATGAGAGGCCAAGCAGACAGTACAATAATAAATATAAAACAGAACTCTGGACTAGACACGGTCATTGAAGCCATCAGTGTGGATGACATTTAGCTATGAGTATATGGAGGAAAGAAAGACGTGGAAACTAGCCTTGAGTATTCCAATATTTAATGTTGCCTTTTTCAACTCTGATTTTATCTTTGGGTCTTCTCTTTTTTTATTACTCTGGCTAAAGGTGTGTCAATTTTGTTTCTCTTTCCAAAAAACTTCTTGCTTCATTGATTTTTGTATATTTTTGTTTTCATTTATTTCTGCTCTGATCTTTATTATTTCTTCTCCTAATTTTGGGTTTGGTTTGCTCTTGTTTTTCTAGTTCTTTGAGATGCATCATTAGGTTGTTATATTGGAAGCTTTTCTATTTTTTTTTTCTACTTTTTTGGTGTAGTCACTTATCGCTACAAACTTTCCTCTTATTACTGCTTTTGCTGTATCCCATATGTTTTGACATGAGAAATTTTTAAATTTCCTTCTTAATCTCTTCATTGACCCATTGGTCATTCAGGAGCACATTGTTTATTTCCATGTGTTTATATAGATTCCAATGTTCCTGTTGCTATTTTTAGCTTTATTCCATTGTGGTCAGAGAAAATACTTTCAGTTTTTTTGAATTTTTGAAGACTTGTTTTGTGGCCTAACATATAGTCTATCCTTGAGAATCATCCATGAGCTGAGAATAATGTATATTCTGTAGCTGTTGAATGAAATGTTCCGTAAATATCTATTAGGTCCATTTGGTCTATAGTGCAGATTAAGTCCAATGTTTCTTTGTTGGTTTTCTGCCTGGATGATGTGTTGAGGTCTCCAATGATTATCGTATTGGGATCTATCTGTCTGTTTAGCTCTGATAATATTTGCTTTATATATCTGGGTGCTCCAGTCTTAGCTGTATATGTATTTAGAATTATTATATCCTCTTGCTGAATTGACTCTTTTACTATATAATGACTTTCTTTGTCTCTTTTTACAGTTTTTGTCTTGAAATCTATTTTATCTGATAGAAACCAAAAAAGAGTAGCTATACTTCTATTTGTACAGAATATTTTCTTGTGTCCCTTTATCTGTAGTCTGTGAGTCTTTATAGGTAAAGTAGGTTTCTTGTAGACAACATCTAGTTGGATTTTTTTAATCCATTCAACCTTTTGATTAGAGAGTTTAGAGAGTTTAATCAATTCATGTTCAATGTTATTATCGATAGGTAAGGACTTATTACTGCCATGTTGGCGTTTGATTTCTGATTGTTTTATGGTCCTCCCTTCCTTCCCGATTTCCTTTGTGTAAAGTGATTTTCTCTGGTGCTGTGTTTTAATTTCTTTCATGTTTTTGTGTATCTGTAGTAAGTTTTTTTGATTCGAGATTACCATGAGGCTTGCAAAAATCATTTTATAACCAATTATTGTAAACATATGAGCACTCGACTTACAAAGCAGCAAAGAGAAATCTAAAAAAAAAAATTATGTGCTTTAACTCCATTCCCTTCTTTTTAACTTTTTGTTGTTAAAAAGCCCCACACAGCTTAACTTCTTGTTGTTTCCATCCAGACCTTTCTATACTATCGATCTCTCAAAAAGCCATTGTAGTTATTTTTGATAGGTTTGCCTTTTACTCTTCCAACTCAAGATATAAGTGGTTTATATTACCACATTTACAGCAATAGCATATTCTGTATTTCTGTATTTATTGTTACCAGTGAGTTGTATACCTTTCAGATGACATTTTTATGGTTCATTAACATCCTTTTCTTTTAGATGGAAGAACCCCTTTTAGCATTTCTTGTAGGACAGGTCTGGTGTTGATGAAATCCCTCAGCTTGCATTTGTCTGGGAAAGTCTTTATTTCTCCTTCACGTTTGAAGTGTATTTTTTTAGGATATAATATTCTAGGGTTAACGTATTTTCCTTCAGCACATTGAAGATGTCATGCCACTCCCTCCTGGCCCGTAAGGTTTCCACTGTCCCACATATTGGAGCTCCTTTATATGTTGTTTCTTTTTTCTTGCTTTCCTTAGGACCTTTTCTTTATGACCTTTGGGAGCTTGATTATTAAATGCCTTGAGGTAGTCTTGTTTGGGTTAAATCTGCTTGGTGTTCTATGACCTTCGTGTACCTGAATATTGATATCTTTGTCTAGGTTTGGAAAGTTATCTGTTATTGTTTCTTTGAATAAATTTCCACCCCAAACTCTCTACCTCCTCCTTAAGGCCAACAACTCTTAGATTTGCCTGTTTGAGCCTACTTTCTAGATCTTGTAGGTGTGCTTCCTTCTTTCTTATTCTTTTCTCTTTTTTCCCTTCTGTGTATTTTTAAATAGCCTATCTTCAAGCTCATTAATTCTTTCTTCTACCTGGTAAGTTCTGCTGTTGAAAGACACTGATACATTTCTTAGTTTGTCAAGTGAATTCTTAACTCGAGAATTTTTGCTTGATTTTTTATTTCAATCTCTTTGATAGGCTGCTGACTTCCTTCTCTGTATTGTTTTGAATTTCATTGAGCTGCTTCAGGACAGCTATTTTGAATACTTATTTTGAAAGGTCACATATCTCTGTCACTGCAGCATTGGTCACTGGTACCTTTTTTAGTTTGTTTGGTGAGGTCATGTTTTCCTGCATGTTCTTGATGTTTGTGGATGTTTATCGATGTTTGGGCATTGCAGAGTTAGGTATTTTAATCTTCATAGTCTGGGCTTGTTTGAACCAGCCTTCTCAAAGGGAATAGAGTATTGTGAGCTAAGTCTTTGGTCACTGCAGCCATGTCAGCACTGGGGGTGCCCCAAGCCCAGTAATGCTGAGACTCTTGCAAACTCCTGGTGGTACTGCATTGGGTAAGATACAGGTGAACTCCCTGGATTACCTGGCAAAGTCTCTGTGCTGGGCTGCTGGAGTTGGAGGATGAGTGACGTGGGCACTCCCTTGTGACCACCACCAGGTCATACCTGAAGCCAGCCCAGTCTTACCCAAAGCCCATGGTGACTATTGCCTGGCTACCTCTGATGTTTATTCAAAGCCCAAGGGCTATTTAGTCAGGAGGTGGTGAATCCTGCCAGGACTGGGTCCTTCCTTTCAGAGCAGCATGGTTCCTTTTGGTCTAGAAATGCCATCCAGGAACTATGACCAGCAATCAGGGGCTTCCAGAGTCTGCTTGGTACTTTATTTTACCATGGCTGAGCTGGTACCCAAGTTGTGTAACAAAGTTCTCTGAGCTCTTCCCTTTCTCCAAGTGGAAGAGGGCTCTCCCTGTACTGCACAGAGTCAGGGAAGGTGTGAGACAGGCTTGGCTGCCACTGCTGGTGTCTCACCAGGTCATATGCACCCCATGTCTACTGGCTCTGAACCAGCACAGCTGCAGGAATTACCCAAGGACTGCAGCCTTTGTGGCCCAACTGCCTTACAAATTTAGCCCAGGCTGCTTTTTGTTAGCTGACAATGGGGACCTCAGGTTACAGGGTTCAGGGTTTCCCTCTGGCTGGGCTGGTCTGGTCTAAATGTTCCCTCCATGGGCACCAGCAGAATTCTGCCCTGTGCTGTGTTTCCCTGTGCTAGGACACCCTGAGTTTCAATAACTCCAGTCTCCCTCCCCTGGGCACACAGATTCTCCCTCCGCTCAGGGTGCTGGTGTGGCACCACTGGGGGCAGCGGGGAGGGGTGGCGTAGGCAATGCAAGATGGTCTTTGCTGCCCTCTTCGGTGCCTCTTTCCTTGATAAAATATTAAAACCAGCTAGTAGGATCGCTCACCTGATTTAAGGTGCTTCCTTGTGTTTGTTGAATTCGGTATGTTTATGCAGAGGGATGATCACTGGAGGTTTCTATTTGGCCATCTTGTTCTGGCCCCTTCCTCCCCCAATATTTAATGAAGTCTCAGTAGATAATACTTCTTGGTTGGAAAAGGAGATCTCCAAAGTGAGAGAGTAGAAGAATGTATCTTACTGCAAAGGCAATATTTTTTAACAAGAAAGAAAATTGTTTGCCTTCTTTTTTGTTCTCTTTAAAACTCTCCTCCTCACTATTGCTGAAAACTCAATTTCTCACCCAGTATCACCACCAGCAGGCAAACCACACCTAAGACACTCTGTGTCTAATGATGATCAATCTCTGACCGATCATTTTTTTCAAGAATCCCAAGAGATCTCTGAAGAACACAATTGAAACCTCTAAAGAAAGCAAAGTTCCTAGGTTATCTATTAGAGCCAGAGAACCCGAGAGTGAGCTTACTAAATTCTCTTTGACTGAGAGCAGGCAGGCACCTGAGCACACATGTCATCTGAAATACACCACAGCCTGAGGCTGCAAAGGAGAAGAAATCCAAAAGCAAAACAAAGCAGGGAAAAAAAAAAAAAAAAAAAAACAAAACACAAGAGCATCTCTAGCTCAACTTGGTGATTGGGATTAATCTGTTACCAGAAAGCTTTTTCAGGTATAAGCTACAGCTGTCCTCGAGCAACCTTGCTGTGCCTTACCCTGTCAACAGAAACAGACCAGCTTCCTTTCTCACTTGTTCACTTTCCTCCTTGCAAATATATACAGTAGAAAAGCTACAATTCACTGAAAATAATATTCAGCTGATAAAATCTATTGCACATTTGCCTTATTTCAGATAAGCTCCAAGAATATGGTGATTTTTAAATATTTTTTTAAATCGACATGGCTAAAAACCTGACACTCTTTTTTTCAACAGAGGCTGAAGCTTAAAAATGAAAATTCTAGGTCAGTGGAGGAGAAAGAAAGTGTCTCACCTAGTTGGCTAGTTCAGCTATATCCTACCTTACAGGGTGGCTTCTAAGGTGTGTGATGGAGTCACTCTGCCCCTGCAGATAATGTTAGCCTTTTTCATTCGCCCTACTCTGTTCCTCGGGAGGTTAACTGGAAATAATTAACATAATTAAATGGAAATAATTAACATTGCCTTCTGGTTTACAGTTGGAGTCAGCTAAAGTGCCTGGCAGATTAGAAATAGACAGGGTATCTGTTCCATGACCCTGCTTTCCAGGTTCCTGTGAGCTGATGCATTCCTGGGTCACAGATCAGGACTGCTGTCAGGTGGTGCTTCTCCCGTGGCCCTCCTTGTCTCCAGGGTTGGGAATGTCTTTAGTGACGCCAAAGACCCTCTGTTTCGCTATCCCTGTGGTTTCCCCCCACTCTGCCCACTTCTTCTTAGGTAGCCCCTTTATAAAAACCTCATCAGTTCTCTGTGGGTCCCTGATCCTCATGGGGTAACACACACCACAGCCAAATCACCAGGGTGCCCCAAATCAGGAATGAAAACAAAAAGCTGTAGAAACAACGTGAAATGCATTAGAAGGATTCTGGTGTACAGGCAGTTAGCTCAAGTTCAGTCACTGTTAAAACCATCTTCCCAGTGACCTTCCCTCTAGGGGCACCGGCCCCCAGTTTACTTGCTTATAACATTCCTTCCGTTTTCCCTTTGCTGCACGGCCAATTCTGTCACCTAAACCTGCTCTTCCTACGGCCTTCTCCATTTCAGACTGAGTATTTTCTGGAGAGCAGACTGAGGTGGAGATTACTGTGTGGGAAGTTTAATCAGGGAATGCTCTCAAGGTCACTGTGAGGAAAGGGAAGGAAGTCAGACTGGGCAAAGCGAGAAACTGGGCTAAGGTGCAGTCTCAACAAAGACCTCAGCTGACCTCGCAGGGAGCCCTGATGTTGGCGTGGCTATTCGGAATCATCCTCAGTCAGACTGGGTGTGCAGGGCTTTTGTCCCCCAAACCCCACATCATCCAGGATGGGCACTGCAGGCCAGGGGGCATGACCTTGAGCGAGGAGTTCTTTCTAGCTGAGGTCAATTTCCAGCGAGGATCACATGTTCAGGGCTATAACACATCCAGCAGTTGGGGAAATAAGTCGATTAGTACAACAGAGGGATCTGCGGAGTGTATCATAGCATCCAATACACCATCTTTTTTGTTCTTCAAACTTAAAACCTTAGAGCCATTTTCTATTTCTTTTTCTGTTCCTTTCCAGTCTACCTCCAAAATATAAATATATCCAGAATCTGAGGTTTTTTTTTTTTTTTTTTTTACCACCTCCACTACTGCCATTCTTGTTCCTGCCTCTATCCGCTCTCAATGGGATTATTTAATTAACTGTCTCATTGATCCTTTGGGTCTGCCCTTCCTTCCCTTCTAGTTTGTGCTCAATACAACAGACCGTGCGATCATTTCAAAACACACGCAGCTCCTCTCACTTGTCTGCTCCAAACTCCATGGATTTCCTGTGTCACTTAGAGTAGAAGTAACATCCTTAGAGCTTTCTATGAGATCATGACCTGGCTGCCCACAACATTCCTGACATATTTCTTACCAACTTATATCCTTGCTCACTCAACTTCAGCTGTGTTCTGCCTCAAATACTCCAGGCACCCTCCTGACTAGGGACTTTTAGTTTTATTCTTTGCTTTATCCTAAAAAGCATGTTTCCTACAATCCCATGCGGCTCCCTGCCCTGTCATTTTATCAGCACAGCCTTTTCAAACCACCTCACATACAGTAGGGAACCCCAGTTTTTGCAAATTCTTACCACCTTGAGTGCTCTAGTTTTGCTCCAGACTTCTTTTCATCATTTCTTCCAGTATTTGCCTACTCGTTTGTTTGTTTGTTTGTTTGTCTGTCTGTCTCACAGCTCCATGAGGCAGGGCCCTTTTGTTTTTTTTTTTGTGAGTGGAGGATCCATAGCAGTGTGTCTAGCATACAGTAGGTGCTCAATAATACCTGTTGGCTGAGTAAATGGCTTTTGTATTTGGGCCAAATTTAGAGTCAAAGAGAACTAGCCCAGGAACTATGACACCTATGAATGAAAAAGGAAAGAATTTGGAGCAGGACTTACATGTTAGTTGAGGTAGGCAAAATTTTACAGACAACCCTGGAGATGCCCCTTCCTGGTTATTCAATCAAACACTCACTTTTGTGAAGGGGCTTCGCAGATAGAATTAAAATTATGGACCTTAAGACAGGGATAGTTTCCTGGATTATCCAGGTGAGCCCAGTGTAATCTTGCATCCTTAAAAGCAGAGAGCTTTCTCAGGCTGGAGTCAGACAGGTGTGGGGAAAGAAGAGAGTAGAAGGGACGAGGTAGCAAGACAAGAGAGCACGATTTGAAGTGTGAGCAGTGCTCACCCACCGTTTCCAGCTTTGAAGATGGGAGGAAGTAGGTCAGGAGATAAGACATGGGTGGCATCCGGCACCTGAGAATGGCCTGACAGCCAGCAAGGACAGAGGTGTTCAGGGATACGATGCAGTGAACTGAACTCTTCTAACGGCAGGCAAGAGTGTGGAACTGGACTCTCCCCAGAGCATCCAGACACCTTGATTTTAGGCCCGTGTCCCCAGCCAAGCCTGCTGGACTTCTGACCTACAGAACATCGAGATAATAAATGAGTGTTGTTTTAAACTGTGGATTTTGTGATAATTTGTTATAGCAGCATAGAAAATGATTATACTCTTTGGTCTCAGATAAACATCATGGCAGTGAGCAATCTGAATGGAAGCAAAAGGGGTAGCAAAATTCATAATATGTGAAACAGAACAGGTTTCCAGCTTCTCCATATTCTACTTTTTATTCAGTAACTGAAGACCAGTAACAGGAATCACCGAAGTGAACTGTGTTTTACTAATATAATCATGATTCTTTCTGGCTAATCCATTGAGTACATATTTCACTCACCAGACTCCAAGAGGGGGCTTCCATTTTACTCAGCAATGATCTTGGGGAGATTCCTTGTGCTTTTTCCCCGAGCTCATACGAGTGGTGCTCTGCAGATAGTTCATGCACCAGAGTAACCTAATAAGGAAAACACTACCTACAACTTCAATTCCTAATCCCAGCATTTTTTATTTGTGAAAAATAGAAAAACACTCTCACAAAGTGACCTGTTGAATCATGATTGTCCTAGTAGTTAAGAGTCTTTACGAGTTATTTGCATAATTTTAAACAAATCACTTACCACTCTTTCGGCTTTCTCCTTCAACCTCCAGGAATTGCTCTAAAGATGTGATTGGAGGTCCAAAAGCCTATTGCAAAACAACCCAAGTGCTCATCAACACACGAGTGGATTAATAAAATGTGATATATATATACCATGGAGTTCTACTTAGCCACAAAAAACAATGGTGATCTAGCACCTCTTGTATTTTCCTGGATGGAGCTGGAGCCCATTCTACTAAGTGAAGTATCACAAGAATGGAAAAACAAGCACCACATGTAATCACCATCATCAAATCGCTATTAATTGATAAAAACTTATGTGCACATATGAAAGGAACATTTATCAGGTGTCAGGCAGATGGAAGTGGGGAGGAAGGGATGGGTGTGGTGTGCACCGTCTGGGGGATGAACAACACCTGTAGCTCTGACTCGGGCAGGGCAAAGGCAATATATGCACCAGGCAATATATGTAACCTAAACATTTGTATCCCCATAATATTCTGAAATTAAAAAAAAGTGAAAAACAAAACCAACAAAAGAATGAATACTGCCCTACCCAACTGAACACCAAAAGGCAAACTGCACCTCCACACTCACCCCGTGGTTTCAGCCTGGTTGGGCAGGAAGTTGATGTTCCACCCCAGCCCCCTACCCCTGGGAAGCAGGTTGCAAGCTCTAGTCCCCCCAGGTGCTGTTAGAAGGCTCAGCTGAAAGTTTGATCTTCACCTGGTAGAAGCAGATAGTATGATCTGATCCAGTTTTACTGGGATAGTGTCGGTGGGATTCAGATGGCTTGCGGGCAGGTGAGATGACGGCCAGGTTGGGGAAGCAGGAGGTGGTCTGGTTACTATACCGGGGCAGAATTTGCTGGACTGAGTGGGGAGCTGAACTTCCCAGGAAAAAAAGCAGAAATAACAACAGAAGAAGGCTAAGAACTCCAAAAAGGATAAAGGAACATCAGAATGGGTAAAAATAGAAGTAAATATAATAGACTATCTTATTTCTCATTATCCTGCTTCTCTTGAGTCTCTTAAATCATATTTGTTGATTAGGCAAAACACCATCTGTTATATGGTACTCAATGTATGTAAAAGAAATAGTTAAGACAATTATATTAAAAAGTAGGAAGGATAAAGGGACCCAAATGAAAATTAAGTTTCTACACTTCACTCGAAGTGGTAAAACTTCAGTATCAGTAGACAGTGATAAGTGAGGTGTGTGTGTCCATACATATATATATATATATATATATATATATATATATATATAAAATACCTAGAACATATGCCAAGGAAACTAGGCAAAGCAATATGCTCAATGGAAGCCTAAAAAAATGTTCAAATAACCAACAGAAAGGCTAATAAAAGAGAGAAATAGAGGAATGAGAAACATAAGCAAATAAAATGGCAGACTTAAACACTAATGTGTCATTAATTACAGAAATGTAAATAGTATAAATTTACCAATTAAAAGACAGATATGGGCAAAGTAAATTAGAAAAAAAGGCCCAACTATATGATGTCTATTATAAGACACTCACTTCAAATACGACATAATTAAATTTAAAATAAAAGAATGACGAAGATGTACCATGCACACATTAATTTTAAAAAAGTAGGAGTGGCTGTGTTAATAACAAAGTAGACTTCAGAGGAAAGAAAATTGCTAGAGACAAAGTAGGACATTACATGGAACAAAAAGGTCAATTCACCAGTAACACGTAATGTGTACACAACAAGCACCAGAGCAGCAGAATACCTGAGTCACAACCTAAAGAGCACAAAGAGATAGGTCTGCAATCATAGTTGGGAATTCAACACCCAACTCTCAACAGAACTACTACACAGAATAGCCACAAGAATACAGAAGAACTTAACAGCACTGTCAACCAATAGGGTCTTATTGGTAGAATCCTCTACCAAGGATAGCACAATGCACTTTTCAAGTGCCCAGGAAACATTCACTAAGGCAAACCATATACTAAGGAATGATACAAACCTCAACAAGTTTTGCAAAGTATGTTAAATGTATCTAATCAATATAATTAAGACAAATTCTACACAATCTCTTTCAGAAAATAAAACACGCAGAAGCATTTCTTATTTTATGAGGCTACTGAGAGACAGACACTGGCTCTCTGGTGTCTCTCCTTATACAGACACTAATCCTATCTGTCCCTCCCCCTTATGACCTCATTTAACCTTAATTGCTTTCTTAGAGGCTCTATATCTGAATACAGCCACTCTGGGGGTAGGGCTTTAACATACGTTTTTTGGGGAGATGGGGCATCACAAAAACATTCAATCTATAACAGCAATACACAAGAAATCTCAAAATTTAACATAATTAGAAAATGGGCAAAAGACATGAATGGACATTTCTTGTACATATACACATGTGAAAAGATATTCAACATCATTAGCCTTTAAAGGAATACAAACTAAATCCACAAGGATCTACCATTACACACTGCAAGTAGAATGTTTAAAACAAAATAAAATTTCAACAAACATGCAAAGTAAAACAACTCATCCATGATCGAGGCTAAGTGTCTCTTTTTGTTTGTTTTAGAAGTTTAGACTAAGAGGTAGAAAGCCTGCATCTCAAAAGGGTTGTTTTCTGGACCTGGAAGGCGAGGTGGCTGCATGCTGGAACGTCCATTTGGATGCCATGTGTAGCTATGGTCCAGTTAAACATATGCCTGTTGAGAGAAGCAAAAATATAAGCTGAAATGTTCCCTGTTGGCTGGGGAGGGGGCAGCTGTGAGAGTGCTGGCGCCTTGGCCCCTGCCAATTTTCTGCTTTCCATTTTCAGTATCTGGTAAATCCTGGCAGTATTTGCTGTCTGTGAGTGTCAGGTGTCATTAACATAAGTCTCCCTAGTGTGAGTGGGGTCGTTTCTTACGCTAGTGCCTCCCCAGCTCAAACAGTTCCTGTCACACCCTCTCGCATCTCAATCCATTCCTTTCTTGCTTCTACTTCCTCATTCTGGATTCTTCCCCTCAGGATGTGGAAGAACATTGGAATACTTGAAATCTTTACCAGGAATATACATTAAACAATATTTATTCAGTACAGGTGAACTTACTTGGAGTATAGCTTGAAACTTTTGGTAAACAGTGAATCAACATAAGTTAACTATTTTTCAGTGGAAATAAACTCCAAACCTACAAGAAATAAAATATTATTCATAAACTTGGGTTATAGAGTAAATGTAACATTTTTAATTAAATTCATGACACATTGTATCTTAGTGCCTATAACCATTGAATATCTTATGAAGGGATTGACATATTAATTGCACTGAATAAAATTTTTGAAATGATATGAAGTACCAAGATAAAAAAATTAAAAATCCTTTGTTGATCAAGTAAAGGTATAGGTAAACCTAAGCCTATATTCCTGTTTATTCCATCCTCTCTGCTTAACCAATAGATTAACACTGCTCTTTGTTTTATTTATCTCTCACTAGACCTGGGTGGTTTAAATGGGGAAAAAAGATGTCAAACCAGTTGGTTGGTGCTACATGTCTTAGATGATATGTAGGTTTTATCTCAATTTCTTACTTTTCATTTGATGGTTTTTATTTGGTAAATAGTTTCTAAATATTGCATATAGTAAAAAGTATTTATGAAGAAGCAGGGATTTAAAATCTTCATAAAATTAGAATAAACAAAAATTTCAATGTTTAGAGTTAATATAAAGAATTAGATGCAAAATGTTTTTAAGGTGCATTTGGCAGGGTTTTTTTTTTTTCTTTTAATTTATACTGAAGATAGTCAAACTCTAAAATTAACAATTGAATTTCTTTGCTTAATATGATATTAAGATGCAAATGGAAGTGAATTTAATACAAAGCTGTCTGCCTCTAAGATACTTTGATATGTGAGAAGAGAATCTCCACAATAACACCTGTAAATTAATACATGTGCAGACTTCAGGACATTATGTTGCAGCTTAGTTTAATTTCATTTCAAAAGGCCATTAGGGGTCATTTTGATAGCTGATCTTTATGAGTTTTCTATGAATACAACACAAATTAATAAATAAGCAAAAGTCTAAGTTTTAAATGGCATGTGAATGTGCTTAAATAAAAAGCAAAAGAAATCTTTGTTTGCTTTGTTCCATTGACCAGTTATGTTATCTGAATGTGGGAGATCTTTTAAGAGTTATAACAAGCACTAAATCCAATATATGTGGGATACTTTTATCGCACACTGATGCTGCAAGCTTATAAAATAAAGCAAATTTATGCATTAGCCTTTGGAAATGAAAACCTACATTCAAATGTTCTGTACCATTTTATCTTGAGTGTATTTCAAAGAAAATCATGTTAGTGGAAGCCACTTCCTAGCTAAGAAAAAGGATGTGGAAGTAATTACAGTATAAGTAAAGTGCCCAAGATGTGCAATACTAGAGAAAAAAGATGATAAAAATGGAAAATTGGGATTGAATGGACTAGCTTTTCAGAATCCTACTGGGAGAAGGTGAATTTAAGCTACAGTTATTTTCTGATTATTTAGAAATAAGCATCCAATTTATAGATTATCTGGGTCAGGCCTCAGATGGGAAAAGTGGCTTTGGGTGGAACCCCATTCACCAGTCTTTTTCTACAGCAATATCAGTTTAATACTGAAACCAAGGACAACTCTGAAGAGGAGGAGAGGACACAAAACAAAACAACCAATTGTTTAGAAGCAAGGAGGTGAAATGCATAAGTGCATGCTAAGTTAGAGACAGATGTGATTGGCAGAGGGGAGTGGGCTTCTGTTAGTCCACTTGGGCTGCTACAGCAAAATACCAGAGACTGGGAGGTTATAGAGAACTGAAATTTATTCCTCACAGTCCTGAGGCTGGTAAGTTCAATATCAAGGCATGAGCATCTGGAGCCTGGTGAAGGTCTTCTTGCTGCATCCTCACGTGATTGAATGAGGAAGAGCAAGCTAGCAGAGCCAACCCAAGATGCAGTAAGCCTCTTTCACAAGGGCCTTAATCCCATTCACAAGGGATGAGCCTTCATGGCTAATCACCTCTTCAAGGCCCCACCTCTTAATACCATCACAGTGGCAACACCTGAATTTTGGAGGAGACACATTCAAGCCATAGCCGAGTTATACTCTGACTAAATGCAATGTGTTTAAGCCCCTGGTCTGTTTTATAGCTGTCGTAAAGATATGCATGCATTCTTTACAAGGCTTCACCTATATAAGCAAAGCACTTATAAAATACGTTTATGCATTCAACAAATATGTATTAAACATATACTATGTGCCAGACTCTGTATAGATAGAGCAATGGAGAAAAAAAAATGCTTGCCTTTTTTAGCTGATAGAAGAAAGGTAATAAATAAAATATAGAAGTAAAATATATAACATGTTAAAAAATGGCAATTGCTGAAAAGAAAAATATATCAGGAAATCTGGATTGGAAATCTGGGGCTGAGAAGAGGCGCACATTTAAATACAGTGATCGGGGCAGAGTTCAGTGAGAAGGAGGTGACCACTGAGTAAAGACCTGGAGGGTAACAGGGAGGGGACAAGGCAGCTATCTGTGCTCAGGCCTGAGAGAGCACACTTGGATTGTTCCGGAACAAGGGGGCCAGTGCCATAGCTGGAACAGAGTGGGATCAAGTGAGGTCATTTGGGATGCCGTGGGCCTTCCTCGGGGCTTGCCTTTTTTCCTGAGTGGCATAGGAGGCCATTGGAAGGTCTGAGCTGAGGGCCAACTCGATGGCACTTAGATGGTGACTCTGGCTGCCGTGTGAGAACAGACCTGGAGTGGCAGAGTGGGGCAGGCGTGGAAGCAGGGAAACCAGTTCTGCCATTTTCAAGCAAGTTGCTTAACTTCCCTGTGCCTCTGTTTTCTCATCTACAAATTGGGGATCCAAGTACCTATTCCTAGGGCTGTGGTGACGATCAAATGAATTATTGTATGTAAAATACATGGAACGGTGCCCGACACATAACACGTCATCCCCTTATTTGATAATAGTGTCAGTACTGTAATACAGACATGAGACGATGGCAGTTTGGACTAGACTGGAGGTAAGTGGTGGATTCCGGATGTGTGTCACGTTTGAACATGAAGCCGACTGGATTTGCTGACCAACTGGATGCGAGTATGGAAGAAAAAAGAGGCGATCAAAGCTGGGCTGTGGCGAATTGGGAGCGTGGAGTTACCACTTACCAAGTCGAGAGGACACTTTAGAAGAACAGATTTGGGAGAAAGGAGGCTAAATCAGGAACTTGAAAATTTTATATTGAAATAGTATGATTGCTATAAAAAAAATTTGACACAAAAATGGCTTCTCAATACAGCGTGGGAATCGCCACCTCCAAAGCAAAGATACAGGGTCTGATGGCACTCTCAGCTGCTACCGAAATCCCAGGTGCTGTAGAAATTTTGTGTGTTATTAACATAGTGACAGCATTTGCAATTATCTATAGCAGGCAATTATGAGCATGTATAAACAGTCTCATCAGCCAGATATTGGAACTTACTTTCCATTACTGGAAACATTTCCCTAATTCCAGAGTCATTAGATGGGAGTTAATGGTGGCTCATACACATTTCCTTCTGTGGGCCAAAGTTTTATAATTGTTGATCCTCTTTTAGTGGTAAATGAGGAAAGCCCCTTGTCTCTTTCAGGCTCTATGTTCTGTCTCTAGTCATAGTAGAAGTAGTATAAATAATAATATATTGACAGTTAAAATCTATTGAGAGTCTGTTATGTCCCATGTGCAGTGCTATTATGTATTTTAAATGTACCACCTTTTGCATATTCAGGTAAGGAAACTGAAGTACCAGGAGTTCAGAATTTTGCCTATGGTCACACTTACAGAAAATGGGGGAGCTGGGATTTGACTCTTTGCGCCCCCGCCATATACCGCTCAAAGCCCCAATCCACCTACACTTCCCTCTCCAGACACTAGAGTTTCATTCTCGGTGTGGGCTCTGACTTAAATTAAGGTTCGAGTTCAATCTCTCTCTCATTTTTACTTCCCAATTGCCATTCTCAGAAGGGATGAAGAGCCTACACAAAAGCTGATAAACCAGCATAGTTCTCTCTATTTCAGGGACCCTTTTAGCCGGTTCAACTTTGAGCAGTCACTGACTAAAAAAAGAATGCAGGATAAACCTAATAGCCAGACTGAGGTCTGCGTATTATCTGTGGATTTTAGTTTCTCGGTCATTCCATTCAATAAGGAGTGTTCTTTCTAGTGGCTAGAAGTAAAAGGATTGCATAAAGCTCTGTAAGTCTGTCTTTAAAATAACTTATTTGTTTCATGGACTTCACTACCTATTACAGCTCACAAAAAGCAAACATCTAAAGGCAAGGATTGGAAACGAGAATTGGGAACATACGAAAAGTGCTGACACAAAACTAATCTATGTGCAAGAAGACTGACAACTTCTTTTCCTTTGGATTAAGTTAATGGTGTATATTTTTATCTGGAAATAAGTTCTATTACTGACATTTGGAGGCAGGTATTCAGGAGATTTTCAATATCTTCAGGAAAGGAAAAGACAGTATTTATCAGAATCATTTGAAATTATTTACCAAATGATTTAGCTTAGCTCCTTTCAGAAAAAGAGAAACAAAAGATTTGTAATTCCTTTGGCTGCCCTCACTAATAACACTCACTTCAAGATATGGCAACAAGCATTTTGTTCATCCACACTGAAGAGCATTTCTCTTGTCTTGAATGTCAGAGTGACCACTGGGATTTGAATTAATGTTGAAAACAAATTCTGACATTCAGTGTTAACCATTCCTTAGAAATACATTTGAGAGTGATTGTTATTGTTGGGTTATATACATTATTTTTGTGTGTGTGTTGACATAGGTAGACAGATGATAGCTAGGTGTTACTTTCGATTATAGAATGAAAAAGTCATTTTGGTTACTTTTTCAACAAAATAATTTGTTATTGCATAAAATTTTGCAAATATAGATGTGCATTGCAATGAAAATATTACCTTTAAAAAGACACACATTTTTTGCAGGGGGGGGTGGATTATTAGTATCCAAACCCCTACTCCATTTTCTGGAACTCTTCATTTTAAGGGCTTTGGTGAGAGGAAGGACTCCACCTCCTATCTGAGGAAAAGGAATCAAAATTCTTTAAAGGAATCAAATATGTCTTCTTGCCCTCACAGATGGTAAGCTGTGAGCATGTGGATTGGATACCAGCAATTGGATGCTAAATTTTGAGTAGTAATGAAAAAGTGGCAAGGCCTTCGGGAGACATTCAGAGCAGATATTTTCAGGGGTAGCAACCAAAGTGAGTCCAGTGGCCCTGTCCAGCAGCAGTGCTGGCCATGGGAAACAGCAGCCGCAGCTGATGAGGCTGTTTCTGCAACTTGACCTTGGCTCTAGATGCTGTTGCTTCTTGGTTCCTGCTCTTTTTTAAGCCTTATTCTCTAGACTTTCCCTTACTTCTGTGAGCCAGTCAATAACCAACCAATAAATACCTCTTAGGTATTTAAGAGATGATTTCTACTGCTTACAACTCAGAAACATGAATGATGAAGTATTTGTAGATATTTACATTAAAGTTACTTTTTGTTATCAAAATAGACCACGTTAAACATAGAAAAAAAATAGCCAAAAAACCAAATTATTTGTTATTACATTCTAGACTTCCTAGAAACCAGCTCTTCTTAAAGTATTAAGGTTTATGTGCTTTTTCCTGATTTGTGCAGTTGCTTTTTCTCTAATAATTTACATAAGAAGGTGAGATATATTATAAAATTTTACTATCATGAAAGTATAACAAAGAGAATATGTCAATTGTTCTTCAGTTTACCCATTGACAGTTTTAACAGGGCTGCTTTTTAAAATTTTTTTTCTGAAAGACAAACTTGAGTGGAAGACCGGTGTAATCATATCCATGTAGCAAATTGTCCAAGTAGCATATAGTGCTTATATGAGGAAGAAACAGAACATGTGGGTTACAACAAAGTGTGGTTATATCCTGCACGCACATTTTTTTGACAACATGCCCAGACTCTCAGAAACCCAAAGAAAATGTTTTTGTGCACTGGTATTTGTCCAAGTGCAGAATCCCATAGATATTGACTAAATACCTTTCAGGAGAGTTAATCTTTTCCCATTATACTACAAAACAAGCAGAACATGTTAGCACACAGTAATCTCCATCACGTTTTATACCCCAAGAGTTTCATTTCTTGATATGATACACCTTAAGATGCAGTGCACAAACTCTATACATTTGTAGCAGGATGATGATAATGAGGATGTTGAGAGCTAACATGTTGAACATGTATGGTTCAGTCAGTTATTGCTGTGTAACAGAACACCCCAATTATTTACTGGATTCAAGACAAACATTGGACTAAAATCTCTGATAGTCTTCAGATTGGTTGGGAAGTTCTACGGATTTGGGTTAGACTTGGCAGATTTAGGCTGTCTGGCTTGTTCATGCAGGTGCAGGTACAATCAGTTCAGGGCAGGCTGACTGCTGGCTGATTGAAGCCCTGGCTGGGATCTGCTCATCTCTCTTCTACGCAGTTTCTCATTAGCTAGCAGGATAGCTTGGGCTTTGTCTCGTAGTGGAGGCAGGGTTCCAAGAGAAAAAAAATGCATGCAAAACTTCTTGAGGACTAGGCTTGGAACTAGTATACCGTCTTATCTGCCACATTTTGTTGGCCAAGTCAAGGCAAAAGGCCATGCCAGATTAAAAGGGTGGGGGAAATAGCCCCCACTTCTTTATGGAAGGAGCTGCACAGTCCCATGGCACAGAGCATAAATACAGGGAAGAGTGGTAAACTGAGGCTATTCATGCAATACTCTACCATAACTTACATGTCAAGAACTGTTTTAATGCATTACACATATTTCATTTAATTCTCACAATATATAAGGTCAAGATATTATTAGTATTCCTACTTGTTGAGAAATAACATTGTGGCCATGGTGGGGAAGAAAAGGGGGCTTTTTTCCCTCCATATTTTGTATTTCTAAGAGGGAAGATGGCAGAGGTCAAAAGAAAACAACTTTTATGATAAGTTTTTCAAAATTTTATAAATTTTAGGTATATATTAGAAGTTTATGCAATGCATCTCTGTGCCAAATATATTTAATTATAGGAAATTAATTTAAAGTCTGGCCAGTAGCTGTAGTAAAATTTTAGCATTGGTTAGAATTGTCAGTTTGCATTTGTTTTGAAATTATAAACATTTCAGTATAATTTTAGAACAGGCTGACAGGAAGACTGCTGTCAGATTCCGTATCTGTTTAGAATGCAAAATCTTCATCCCATGCTATTTCACCTGAGTTAAGCTCACTGCCTGGTGAGGCTAGGTGCTCTGTGGTCAGACAGCTCTTGCTCTTTTAAGTTGAGGTGAAAATCTACCTTGCTAATAATTCTACCTATTGGTCATCCTTTTGGGTAGAACATTCCCCATCATTTTCTATTTTTTTTTCCTTTTTATCTTTATTCATAGTACTTCTCATTACCTCACATTTTATTATAATTATTTTGGTTTCCTTGTATATCATTGTTTTCCTACTAGAATGTGAACTCCATGAGGTCGGGAGCTTGATTTTGTTCACTGCTCTATCCCCCGTGCCTAGAATAGCACTTAGCAACATGGTAAATATGCAATAAACGTTGTTGAAGATACATGAAGACCCTTTCTCAGCACTTCAGTCCTTATTAGATGTTATATCACTGTCCAATGTGTGTGGCATCCACAAATGTGAGACTATTGCCTTTGCATGTTTACCAAAATTGCTGAAAGAACAAGATGGAGCTATGTCAAAGACAATGGGGAAGATGCAGAAGACATTATCCCTGAGATGCTGGGCAATATCAACATTATTTGGGTTGTTATTCAAAGTTATGACTCTCCTGCCCACACCTTAATTGGGGCCGTATTTCTCCATGATTTTAAAAAGATAAAATCACGTCTAGATCAGTTAAAGGATTATCAAAGATAGTAATATGAATAAGGAAGGAATGTGTCAATCAAAAGGAGTAATGGATGACAATGAGATTAAAAAGGACATTCCCAGAGGAAAATGGCAGACATCCATCCCAGGGAGAGGATGGGAATATCTCTCTGTCTGAAGAGAATCTCTGTCTCCACTGTAAAGGCAAATCCCTTCAGGCAATGAGAGCCATTAAACATGCAGATGGGTACTATCAATTCCCTGTATTTGGATGCGACAACATGGAAATTTCCGATTATTTTGCTGTGGGCACAGCTTGCCTATAGGGAAAGGATGCACAGTGGAACTGATGATAGTATTCTGTCTCCTCGATAATTTTATTTCTCATTTGAATCCAAAAGTTGCCATTCTGGCAAATCCCATCAGTCTTTTTGAGCTTTATTGGTATGATTCAATATCCCAATGTCAGACCAGCTGCAGGACAATGGCTGAGCTTGGGAGGCTGCACTGGGTTGAATTCATCAGTTTGGATAACGAAGTAGCCTTCCCCAGTCAGACGCACCAATCCCTCTCCTAGGTGTGCAATGCTTTGAATGTCTATGTTATTCAAATCATAGATCACTGTATACATGTTCTCAAAGTAAAGTTTTGGGACATAGCCGTTGAGAAGTCTGGCTACGTTTTTTTTTCCCCCCAAAACAAGGAAGCAAATAAGGGATTGAAAGACTTAGGACAGAGTATGTGCCTTGGTCCCAGGATGAGAGGGGTCATGAATATTTCCTTCTGATTTTTATGTGCATTTATATTTACTAAGAATTATTTCTTGGAATTTAGAACTGTTTCCTGATTTGTAAAGGTAATACAATACTTATTATCTAGCATCTTTCATGCTATTGTGCAATCTGACTACCAAACCCTTTATGTGCAGATTCTCACTGGAAAAACCATTTTATTTCTTCCTTTACTTTTTTTTCCCCTCTGTGTATTAAGTGATACAAAAGAGTTGTGATCTGCTCTTGGGAAATGAACACGTTACTTGATGCAATGCAAAAGCTTAAATTTTAATGGATTCTTCAAGAAAGACCAGTTCACAGCCACAATTCTTTTATCCCACAATGGTGACGGGGAAAGAGGAGCCAGGGATTTTCAACAGTAAAGAATAAGAAATATGGGAACTTTTCAAAGGGTAAGATGAAGTACGAGCTTTAAAAATATTCCATTTGCATTAAAATATGTCCTTATAGTATACAAAGAATACAATTTTTGTTAGATTTTAAATACTTGTACTGACATATTGAGGCTTTTAAAAGTCACTGGCCATTATTTAGAAAAAAATAGAGTAGATTTAGGTATAGATTTAGGTGTAAAAACATGCTTGAATGTATTCAGTGTAGTGAGAAATATTAGTCGCTTTTTTCTTAGGCTTTAAGTTGAATAATAAATAGCAGCATATTAGACTTTTTAGCTTGTTTATTTCAAAATTAGTATTTCTAATGCTGAAGTCAAGAGTTTTCTCCCTGATTTTATTCAATGCTTATTATACAACTCCAGCATAGTCAACCCACACAATCTTTCCTTAGTACACATCAGTGCAAGTTGAAACAACCAATATATCATCAATCATTCTGTCATTCAGTGATGGCCAGTTCTACACTGTGTGCTCAGTATGGCTGGATGGTAAGTTTAAAATGTGATCATCACTTCATTATGAGAAGCTTACGATTAAATTGTTCCTAGAAAAGTCTAGGCTTTGGAGTCAACAAAGGTGAGGGTTGAGGAGCTCTGGCTCTACCATTCACTTGTAGGTGGTTTGATCTTGAACAAGTGATAGAACCACCTAAGGCTCTGTTATCTCCTCTATGAAATGGGGTTTCCAAATCTGTTGATAAGATTAAAGAAAATAATATTCTGTAAAAACCTAACTCAGTTCCCAGCATATATAAGCACTCAAAAATGTGAGTTATGAACTATTATTCATCAACTCGTTATTCCATTTATTGATTGATTCAACAGACACATCACTATGGCACTGCCTTAGGTACTGAAATACAAATATGTATCATCTCTTTCCCTCAGTGGGCCTATCACAAAATGAAGAAACCAAAAGCATTGTTGATAAGACAAAATTCCCATTATTTGGCTAAGTCAATATTTATAGAGAATTTTTGTTTCACATGTCATATGCCTATGTCACTGAGCAAGTATAAAAATATAATGATAAAACTAGAAGCTAACAATTACTGATTGTTTATTACACGGCAAATACTTGTAATGCCCCGTCTCACCTATTATGTTAAACAATCATGAAAAGAAATCACCATGAGGTGGATTTAAAATTAATATTTAACAGACTGGGAAATAGAGGCTCATCAATGACAAAGGTAGACTGCTACACTGGGAGTGTAAACACAGTTATCTCTGACTCTAGTGCTTCTGGGAACATGGGAGTACAAATATCAATCTCTCTTTGAGATCCTGATTTCAGTTCCTTTGGATATATAACCAGAATAGGATTGCTAGATCTTTTGGTAATTGTATTTTTAATTTTTTGAGGAACTTTCAGACTGTTTTCCATAGTGGCTGGCAACATTTCATGTCCCTGTCAACAAGTGTACAAAGGTTTCAATTTTGCCATATCCTTGGCAAATTTTGTTATTTTTAAAATAATAGTCATACTAATAGGTGTGAGGTGATACCTCATTGTGGTTTTAATTTGAATTTCCCTGATTACTAATGTTTAGCACCTTTTCATATACCCATTGGCCATTTGTATGTCTTCTTTGGAGAAATACCTATTCAAAGGCCTTTGCCCATTTTTAATTGAATTCAATTATTTTTGGTATTGAGCTGTTAAAATACTTAGGAATAAACTTAACCAAGGAGATGAAAAACTTGTACAATGAAAACTACAAAAAATTGATAAAAAATTAAAGAAATAAATGGAACAGCATCCCATGTTCACAGAGTGGAAGATTTAATATGGTTAAAATGTTCACACTGCTCAATGCAATCTATAGATCCAATGCAGTACCTATCAAAACTCTAATTGCATTTTTTCCAGAAATACAAAAACAGTCCCAAAATTAATATAAAACCACAAAAGACCCTGAATAGCCAAAGAAATCCTGAGGAAGAACAAAATTGGAGGCATCACACCTCCTGATTTCAAAATATATTACAAAGCTACGGTAATTAAAACAGTATGATACTGGCATAAAAACAGATATACAAACTAAAGCAACAGAGTAGAGAGCCCAGAAATAAATCCACACATATGCAGTCAGCTGATCTTCAGAAAGGATGCCAAGAATACACAATGAGGAAAACAATCTCTTCAATAAGTGGTTTTGGAAAAACTGAGTATCCACATGCAAAAGAATAAAATTGGACCTTTACCTTATACCATACATAAAAATAAACTCAAAGTCAATTAAAGACTTAAACATATGAGTTAAAACTATAAAACTCTTAGAAGTAAACCTAAGGAAAACTCCATGACATTGGCCTTGGCAATTATTTCTTGAATATGATGTCAAATGCACAAGCAACAAAAGC
The DNA here is from genome assembly GCA_004363605.1 of Indri indri. Classification (NCBI taxonomy): domain Eukaryota; kingdom Metazoa; phylum Chordata; class Mammalia; order Primates; family Indriidae; genus Indri; species Indri indri. The sequence goes on along the minus strand of RJWJ010001602.1, from coordinate 79,012 downwards.
ACAAATAGAAATGCATCAAACTAAAAAGCCTCTGCACAGTGAAGGAAACAATCAACAGAGTGAAAAAGCAACCTATAGAATGGGAGAAATTATTTACAAACAAATATCTGATAGGGGATTAATATCCAAAATATATAAGAAACTCCTACAAAGCAATAGCAAAAAATAATAATACCCCAATTAAATAATGGGCAAAGAACTTGAATAGATATTTTCCCAATGTCTTTAAACAGTTTCATATATTTTGTTCAGTTTTCTAGCATGAGGTTAAATCCAGTCCTTGTTATCCCATTTTATCTAGAAATGGAAGTCATGTCACACTAGACCAGAGACTTGAATGATACGTGTCACATTTTAACTTACATGACCAGTGTTTTTTTCCTACTTCGAGTTTCTACAATCCCTTGAGTATTTACGATAACTAATAATACAATTAAAGTTATTTTCTGAGTAGTTTAAGCTTCCAAGACCATCCAGTGCCATCCATTTGATATCAGTGTGATATTCTCACAATGACTTCAGGATTTTGAAACTTTTAAACATCTTAAATAAAATGGTTATTCTGGCGAAAAAATATCCCATAAAAATCTTGAAGTAGCATGTTAATGAGTGTTTAAAAAGTTAATGTGCGGGACCAAATGTATAAAATCAATATCTGGAGAACCATCAAAATCTACTTGGAAGACATTAAGTTATTTACAAAGCACTTTATTAACAGCACTTGCTACTCGATGTTTAATAACCCAGTCCCTTAAATATTATATATCACTGGAATTAATGGCAATGAAAATAGTTAGTACCTAGTATGCAATCTTTCCTTGTTTTTATTTTATTCTATTTCCCTAACTCCTTGAGGTAAGCTCAAAGTCCTTGGTTGCAGTAAGGCCAGAGAGAGCAACTTTAGCAGTAAAATTGTAAAATAGCCAATATTCCCAACTAATTCACACTGGCTATCCAGAGAAGGAAATCCACTGTCTGCCAGCTGAATGTCCCTAGGTAGAATGGGTACATCATTATGAGTCTGCAAAACACATGTTTGCTTACTTTGATTTAAATGAGCCATAGAAAGTTCTCAAGCATCCTTTGAGCAAACAGGCCCAGGAGTTTTCTGTCTTTTCCGACTATACTTTTCCAGTGCATAATGTTGAGATCCAATCATTGGCCTAAGGATTAAATTCTTGCCAAACTCAATCCAGTCTTTTCATCAAAGTGGAACTGACTAGCTCAGATGTTATTTTGCTTGTTGATTAGTGTTTATTTCATAGTTATATAGATTCTCTTATTTTAGTATCTTTAAGCTAAGGAGAGGGCTCGGTACTAGAGCAAATAGAAATAGGAACTGGTTAAAACTTAGGTTTCTCTTGGCCACACTCTGCCCTTGATAAAGCTTACTCTAGTGTTCACAGATTGCAGATGTCATTGGGTCTTCTTCATTCTTAACTTGTTGCTGTCAAAAAAAATTTAAGAATTCCTCAACAAAGAAAGCTGTATTAGTTTCCTGGGACTGCCATAATAAAGTACGAAAAAATGGGTAGCTTAAAACAACATAAATTTATTTCTTCATAGTTGTGGGGGCCAGAAGTCTGAAATCGAGGTGTGGTCAGGGTCACCTGCTCTCAGTGTTCTTTGTCTCGACCAGCCCTGGCAGCTGCCACGGTCCTTCATATTCCTTGGTTTGCAACTGCATAGCTCTAATCTCTGCCTCCCTTTCCCATGTTCTCTATGTTATCTGTCTTTGCGTGTCTTCTTCTTTTCTTATAAGGACACCAGTTTTATTGGATTAAGGGCTATCCTATTCCAATATGGATTCATTTTAATTAATTATATGGGCAATGACCCTATTTCCAAATAAAATAACAATCTGAGTTTCTGAGGGTTTGGACTTCAGTGTATCTTTTTGGGAACATAATTCAATCCATCACACATAAAATGTCTTCCGAAGTCTGATATTTGTCCATATCGTTATCTTTCCCTTTTAAAAGTTTTATTTTTCCCAAAATGCAGAAATTATCACACTGTATATGTGGGCATGTATTTACCTATAAACTATTATCCTCATGCCAATACAATTTCACCCATTCCTTCCTGATTCAGTGTGGGTTGCTATACTGACAGCATCAAGGAATTGTATCTTTTCGAAGAACCAAATCTTCATTCATAACTGGCCAATGTTCTTCATTTCTTTTCTCCCCTTCTGTTCTCTCTCAAACACGTCATTAGGAGCTCAGTTTTTATTTTCTGTCATTTCTGTACCTTGTTATTTCCTTTATGTCCTTATAATTTTTCATGAAACAGAGCCTTTCTGGCATGTGCCTGTAGCGTGCTTTGGAAGCAGATAAAGGTAGAATTTGATGTGATCGTGATACAGAGAAAATCTCTCCCAAACCTCCTCTGTAACATCTTACCCAGGGAAAAAAATAAATTATCCAGCCTGGAATTATCATTTGCTTTGTAACTTCAACGCAAGTCCTCAACTCTTATTTCTACTTCCTTAGAACCCACAGTGCTGTCTGAAACGGTCTGAGTCGATAGTTTGCAGTGCAAGGAAGAGAAGACAATGTGGGAATACATTTTTTCTTTCTATTTTTACACGGCGTCTCAGGGTTGGCTTTTTCCCTTTTAAAACAACGAATGACGCATGGCCATGGGAAATTGAATCCCAAAGTTAAACAGAATAAGCCAGAATGGAAGCTTTTGTCAAATGAGGAAATTTCTCTTTGAAATGATATCAACTCAAGGACTACATGGGGAATACTAGCAAAGTTTGAAGTAGAAACCAAATAACTGATTTTCTTTCTTTCTTCCCTTGTTTTTTGACTCCCGTTTTCCCCAGCTCCCCTACTTAACACCATACAGGGGATACACCTTTCATTTTATGTAAAGTCCAAAAATACGTGAATGATGTCTGGATCTGGTGCGCTTATCTGAGCACCTTTCATGACCCTGTCGTCCCCTCATTGATTTGCTGCAACTGCTAAGTGTCCTCCTCTTCCTTGCAATCAATCACCAAACATTTCCCCTTCTCACTGTCTCTACTCTTAATTTTGGAGCCTGAACTGCCCCTTCTTGAGATATTTATGACACAGCTCAAATATCATTTCCACCCCAACCATCTTATTGCATCAGACTCTACCATATCACTTTTTAATTTCATTGGTTTGGTTATCTTCTCCATTAGAATATGAGCTGCACGAGAGCAGAGATCTTGTGTGCCGATGGGTTGCTGCAGTCTCTCAGCTATGAGTTGGATGTGTAGCATCTAATGGGTTCTTGAAAATAATTTTATTGACACATTGAATGCATGTTCCCCTTTTATCATTCCTATAATGAAGGTTGGGGCAGTTTGCACCCATATGTGAACAGGCATATAAAAGTAAAGCTTTCCCAATAAGAATTGGAATAAAGTTATTTTTTACATTGTTTTACCTCAGTTTTTGAATATGAAAAAGATGATTAAAAAAAAAGCTTTACAAACCTGCATCCTGACTTGGACCAAAGTAAGGCAAGAGAGATGTGTAGGTTGCAGACATCAAGGAGGTATTTAATCCCAGGTCTGTGCAAAGAGTGAGCCTGAAATGGCACAACTCTGAGAGCGAGCATCTCCTTAAACTGTGAGACCTACGTGCCTTACTTCCATCCCTTGAGCCCTGACCCTGCTTGTGTCTTCACTAAGGGTTCTCTGGGAGCTGAAAACACTGTCCTGCAATAGAGTCAGCTTACCTTTTTTTTTTTTTTTTTGCTTTAGAAGTAGGGTTGCCTAATAAAATACAAAACACTCATTTAAATTTGAATTTCAGGTAAAAAAAATATTTTTAGCATAAATATGTCCCAAATATTGTATGGGACATGATTATACTAAACAGAAATTCAAGTTTAACTGTTCATTCTGTATTTTTATTTTCTGAATCGGACCATACTATCTGGAAGTTTACTGGGAATTAATAATTTCATGACAGTCACATTATGGCAGGTTTCACCTCAACAAGAATCTCAGAGGGGAGGGTCTCTTCTGTCCTATGAAGCTGCATCTAAATGAAATGCCAAGTTGAGAGTCTCACATGTCATTGGAATGTTGTTCTCATCTTTCCAACCCTGTCATTTTTCTTTGCAATGGGAACATATCAGATCGAGTAAACATTACCACTCAGAGCTTTCATAAAATATTGAACATTTGAGTTTCTCAAAGCAGCCAACTCTGCTTTAACTGTTTGAAAATTTTGTATATTTACTAATAACCAGTTGCCCAGAGGTCTGTGCTGTATGGCCTGGGAGAGGATTGAGCTGACCCTTTTCTCCACTGCATTCTTCCCAAGATGCTTAAAAATATGCCAGATAAGCAGCTTGTTAACAAAGCAACCTTTAAGTCAGACTGCATTTCAGCTCCCGGAAAGGTAGCAATGGCCCTTTAGCTGGAAAGAGAGTATTTCAGTTGGAGAAAGATCCTTTTTCTCCTTCTTTGACTATCTCCTTGCCTAACCTTTCTCAGAGCCAAGAAATGAGCGTGTGAAGGTGGAGGAATTCGTTTCAGCAACATCAGATAGGAAGTTGCATCTGGGGTGATTGAATAGCCATGAGATGACTCATCTATGATAGGAAAAGAGAAGGAATCTATCAAAAGGCAATGTGTTAGCAAAATCTAAATAGCAGAACCAATCATCTAGTACCTAGTAGCCAAGAATTAAAACCACTTGCTGTCATAGGATGAACAAAGTAACATACAGCAATGGGAAGGCAGAAATACCTTAGACACATCAGTTTCTATGTGGTCACTTGTCTAAATATTGTAGAGATGGCTGCTGTGTCAAACAGGGTATTACACTGTTTTAGTGGCTTCAAACATTGCCTGAATATCAGACTCAAAAGATATATTGAGGGAAACTCTTTAGGTTTTAGACCTGGGAATCTGTGTTTTAAGGTTTCAGAGCCCATGTTTTTAACATCAAGGCATAACAGGTAATGCTATTAATAAATTATATGTGTGTGTATATAGTTATATATATATGACATAACAAATTATATACATATACAAATATGTATATGTATTCTATATTGTAAATGTATATATTCTATATCATAAACAGTGTTTGTTTCTAGTCATGGAAATTTTTTTAAAAATCTATCATATTTTGGGTCATAGACAATACATCAAAACAGATTATATAGCCTTTATCTGATAAAAAAACATTCAGCAAAATAGCAAACTATGAATAACAAGTAGCATCCCTAAAGGATTCTAACAGGACAAATTTTGGGGTGTAGCCACACTTACTTATTCACTGATTCAACAAATACCAGAAAGCCGATTAGGTACCAAGAACTATTTTAGTGGCAGTGGTGGTGGTTTTCCAGGTTCCAGCTTTTATAAACTTTCATTCCAGTGTAGAGAGGAAAAACAAAGAAATGAGCAAAATGAAAACTAAATAATATGTCAAATAGTGATAAGGGCTAGAAAGGAAAATAAGATAGGGAGAGTTCATGTCTGATGAAGAACACTTTTCAATATGGTGATAATGAAAACCTCCACGATGAGACCAGGAAAAAGAAAAAAAAGAGCAATCCACGCACAGAACAGCAACACCCTGAGGCAGGCATGGGTTTGAGGAACTTCATGGAAGAACAGGGAGGCCATTGTGTCTGGGGAGGCAGCGAAGAAGGTGGGAGATGACACAAGATGAGGTCCAAGAGGAATCCTGAGATCAGACACCCAGGACCTTGCGGGCTTTGGTCACAAAGTTGGATTTTGTTCTCAGGATAATGGGCATCTATTGAAGTGTTTAGAGCAGAAAAGTGATGTGATCATATTTTATTCTGGTTGTGAAAGTAGAAACCCCAGTTACATGGCTACGTAGTAGTTCCGGTGTATACCAGATTGGTAAGCAATGGTGGAGGTGAAAAGTGGTTGGATTTAGGATATGTTTTTCAAGGTGAAGAGCCAGTAGAATTAGCTGAGTAATTGGTTGTGTTTTGTGGAAGAAAGGCAAGATTCCAGATTGACTTTAAATCTTTGGTCAATGGCGATCCCAGTTATTAGGATGGTGAATAGTCTGGAAGTAACAAATATGGACGTTGAGAGATTTGGAGTTTGTTTTGGACGTTAATTTTGAAATGCCTCTTAAGTACCCAAAGAGATCTCCAATAGGCAGTTCAATCATATAGAGTCAGTTTTAAGAGATTTCAAGACATACGATATGAATTTGGGAATCATTGACATATAGATAGTATTTCAATCATGAGATTAATTAAATCACTCAGGGAATTAGTGTAAGTGGAGAAGACAAGAGGTCCAAGACTAAACCTTTCAGTGGCTAAAAAAGCCAACATTTAGAGGTAAGAGATGAGGCAGACCCAATGTTAATGTTTCCCAAGAAGCACTATTAGCATTTTGGGTGGAATAATACGTTGCCATGCAAGACAGATGTGAGGATTACGGGATGTTTAGCATCCCTGAATCTACCCACTAATAGCAGCGTCACCCCCAAGTCATTGCGACAGGAAATACATGTTAGTATTTGCTCCCCACATATTTGTGAACCATTCTAAAGGTATGTCCTGGTAGAAAACCATTGATTATATGGTAATTAAAATTATTAAATGGTTTTAGATATCCACTCTAATAGTATAAGATTTTAGGGATTTTGAGTTTTGAATCTACTTGAATTACAAAAATACATATTATGTAGGGTTATGGTATTATGAAATATGAAAATCTGTTTGCTTATGATCTCTTAGAGCTAAGAAAATAGAACTAGCTAAAAAAAAAGTGAGTAAATCCATTTTACCATGCTTCCACTTACCCGGGACTATTAATAGATTCTCTTAATATCCTTTGTAAAACATTCTGATTTTTACTCAAGGCACAAGTTCCAGGTAAATAAACTAATTTTGGTAATCTAGCACATGTCTTAGCACCCCATTCCCACATTCAAATTGTATGCTCAGTTGTTTCTGTTCCCAAACCTGTTTATGTAAATTGTAATAATAATGTAAACATACTGTTTAACTTGCCGTTGTGTAGATTAAAAATAGATATACAGTGCACTATTTCAAAATCACTCTTTTGTGGGGCACTAATTCCATAAGGTGGTCTCCATCCACTCATTTTTGGAGTGATAATATCCCATATGTATACCTTGATAGGGGTTTGGATTCCACCAGGTACAATGGATTTGTCAAAACACCTACCCCTAGAATCACACACTATTTTGGGTTTTTTAAATCATAGGTTATTTTTGTTTATTCTATAATTTCATGTAAATTGGATTTTATATAAATTGAGTCATATATATACTCTGTGGAAGGCTTTTCACACACACGTTTTTGAGATTTCATGGGTGAGGTTTGAGACTCACTGGGTATATTAGTAGCTACTTTGTATTGCTGAGTAGTGTTTCATTGTGAATATAAACCACAATTTCTTTATCCATCCTCCTGTTGGTGGACATCTGGGCTGTTTCCAATATGGATTTATTATGAATAAATCTGCCATAAGCATCCCTGGTCATATCTCTTTGCCAATGTGTATTTTCACTTCTCTTGGGAAAATACCTAGTTTAACTGTTGGTCCACACAGGGTGGGTATACGTTTAGTTTTATATGAAACTGAGGAACTTTCTCCAAAGTGATTATTTTACATTTCCACCCAAAACATATAGCAAAGTTCCAGTTGCTCCAATCTTTGCCAATACTTGATGTTATTAATCTTTTTAAAAGGTTTTTTGATACATGCATTACATTTGTACATGTTTATGGGGTGCATGTAAAATTCAGTTACATGCATAGAATGTGTGATGATAAAGTCAGGATATTTAGGGTTATCTATCACGTGAGTATTTATTATTTCTATGTGTTAGCTACATTTCAAGTTCTCTCTTCTAGCTATTTTAAAAAATACAATACACATTGTTAACCATGGTCACCCTACTCTACTATCAAATGTTAGAGCTTATTCCAACTGTATGTTTGTACCCATTATCCAACCTTTCTTCATCCCCCTGTCTCCAACCCACACACCCTTCCCAGTCTCTGGTATTTATATTCTACTTTCTACTTCCATGGAAATCAACTTTTTTAGCTCCCACGTAGGAGTGGGAACATCTGTTATTTTTGTTTTTCTGTGCCTGGCTTATTTCATTTCACATAATAAAATATGTTCCATTCATATTGCTGTGAATAATATGATTTCATTCTTTTTTATGTCCAAGTAGCACTCCATTGTGTATATATACCACATTTTCTTTACCCATTCATCCACTGATGGACACTTTGGTTGAGTCCATATCCTTACTATTGTGAATAATGCTGCAATAAACATGGAAGTGCAGGTATCCCTTTAACATATTGATTTCTTTCCCTTTAGATACCCAGCTAATCCTTTTAAATTTTAGCCATTCTGAGGGGTGTCCCAATGGTATTACATTGTGCTTTTAATTTGCATTTTCCTAATAAGTCTCAAAGCTGAGTACTTCTTCCAAATGCTTATTGACCATTCATATAACTTCTTTGTGAAGTATCTTCAAAACGTTTGCTCATAGAAAACTTTTCTGCCCCTATTTAAATGCCAAGCTTCCATAATAAATTCAATTTAGAGTAGTTAATTATCAGTCAATTTTGAAAGAAGTTTATAGATTCAATATCCAGTAGTCAAGGGAAAAAGTTATTTATGATATGCACTTAAAAATAATTATATATGATTTCATAAGTGCCTTTTTATCTGTATTGACTTAGTAAATTAAGCTGGTTTTCATTAAAAGTTAATTAATTTACTCTATTCTGGAGAATGTTAGATATTAGCTAATACATACAATTCTATGATATTGCAAAAAAATAGAAACCTAAAAATCACTTATTATAATATCCTATTTAAGTATATTAGAGTGTTAATTTATTTTTCTGCTACTGCTGATATAAAACTATCTGACTTTGTTTAAGAAATAGTATCCAGCATACTTTGTCCTGATAAAATAAACACTTTTAAGTCTGATTTGATCTGCTTCATTCACCAACTAAAAGTATATATAAAAAGTGATAGCCAGTGAAAATTTTATGTGAAAACCAATTTATAATAAACACATAACTGGCTGTGTTCCTGAGTATGTACATTACAGTTTTATTATAGAGAAGATAGCCTGAAAAAAAATGTTAAGTGTGGGAAGCCTGTGCCGCCATTACAAGATGGCGCCCACATCCTGGGGTACGCCCCTCTCCGGTGCGGGTAAACAAGCCAGCGCGCATGCTCGTTGCTGACTCATTGCCTTGCGTAGCCCAACCTATATAAGCCTGCACCCTTCCGCTTTCGGCGTCTTCCGCATAATGTAAGTTGTAAGGAGCCTCAATAAAGCACGCTCAGAAGAACTCCGGTTGCCGCGTCGTCCTTGCTGGCGAGGGGGCGCGACAGTTAAGAAATCCAATGTGTCTATACTGATACTGTGCAGAGATATCAGTAAATAGCCTACTTTTAAGAACCTGGGGTAACACACGCAATACATATTCAGATAATAAGAAACCAGAACCAAGTTTGTTTATCCTGTGGAATAACACAGTCTCTGAATTTGGATTTTTAAGTGATCAAGAGATTTTTTTTTTCATAAGTACATTTTTAACCTCACGAATAAGATAATGTTCGCATAATTCAAAGAAATAATAGACAAAACAAGGTACTCAACTTAAACTTTGGTCAGCAACCATTTACTCACAAGCTTTTCCAGACAATAAAATAGTAATTTTTAAATAATGCATTGTAGCATTGGGTTCATACATACAAAACAAAAAGCATTTTCATAATTCTCCTGGACAGTCAGTTTTTCTCATGTTAAATCTATTGTCAACCTGCCTCGGGCATGCTGTTTAAACAAAATTACTCACTACAACTCTAAACAGCTCCCCGTTCTACATAATACCATTTTACAATTGGCATTTGCTACAATAAATCTACCTTGGAACAGTTACCTTGTCAGTCGGTATTGAGGGAAGGTCACGCTTGGCAGTCAAGGGGATGTCTACTTGCGTATAAGTTATGAAGTCTTTTATGAGACTTTTTAATCAATAGCCTAACATGCACTGAAATAGGCTTAAGCTAAAGAAAATAAAATAGGATATCTTGGGGGAAGAGAGGTTGTTTTGTTTGTTGTTTTTTTGCAGTTGTTGATAGAGGATTGGGCAAACTTTCTTGATTTTTTCCTAAAATAATAGGGTGAAATTAGTAGAAACCACATAATGATGCAGTTACAGAACAGATAAATTTTACAGTCTGAAGCTGATGAACCGTTACAAGCAACTTAGGACACTTTAATGCCTTTTTTTTTTCCCCCAAGTGTATTTAATGATAATGCTTGGCCATTAGTTCAACTATGTATCTGTGATAAAGTTTGTTGTTTAGGTGTCATTCCCATTATTACTATTCTGCATGTACTCTGCTCTTCTGATATTGCCAGCTGACTGGTCAGATCATAAGCCAGAGAATAGATGATATTATTGTATAGGGCAAGGTCAGCAAACTATAACCAATTGATCCCCCAACCACATGTTTTTGTAAATAAAGTTTTAGTAGAATGTAGCCACACTCGGCTGCTTATGCATTGTTTATGACTTCTTTTGTGCTGCAAGAGCAGAGTTGAGTAGTTGAAAGAAAGCCCCTCTGGCTTATGTATTTTACAGTATTTATTATCTAATCCTTTGCAGAAAAAATTTATTCACCTCTGGTGTAGAATGATAATTTTCCTTTAGACAGATTATACCCCAGTATTGCCTCAATTTGAAGATATCCAAGAAACTGTCTTCAGAAAGAGAATATCTTTGGAAAAATGAATATATCATATCTATCTGGGGAGGGGGCTCACTTCAAAAATGTCTAGGATTCCCCAGTATACTAATTTCTGATCTGCGTCAGTCGTGGCTGCACCTTCCCCACTCACAGTTTGAGCTGGGAATGTGTTCAGAATTAAAATTAAATTTCCCAGCCGGCCTTGCAGCTAGGTTTCACTAGGTGATTGACTTTTCGTCAAAGGATGTAAGCACATGTCGTGGACGCAAGCTTCTGCTTGGTTTGGTGCCTGCCTTTCTCTTTTCCCTGTGTCTTTCCTGCTGGTTGGGACATTGACATTACAGTGAGTCCAGCAACCTTCTTGAACCTTGCTAACAAACAACCGTCAGGAAATTGGAGTCCCAACAAGCAGGGATTATCATGCTGACTCTGAACTATTGATTCCACAGTTTTTGTTTTATTTTAAACATAGTTAAAACTATACAGATTTAAGCCATTACTCATCATTTGGATTTTTTTTTATTCCACACTACTATTCTCAATACTTATAGTGGATGCTGGTTAGGGACTGCCCTTTGGCCCTACCTTTCTGAGCACTTTTTTTCATTCCCCTCCATCTAGGTGGGTAAAGCAAGAACATTTTATGATTATAAATTGAGATTACCTCTAACTTGCCAAAATTGATTAGACCAAGATTGGTCAAAAGACCCCAACCGAGCCAAAACAGTCACTTGTCGGGGAATTGTTTCTACTGGAGAACTGAGAAGCCTGCAATAACATTTTCTGATCTCTGGACTTGGGGTGGAGAACAGAGCAAATCTACTCCAAAAGAGAATGAAACACATTGTAAGAACAATTATGAGAAGAAAACTCTCGGGGACTTGGGAGGGAAAGAACTGGGAGCGGAAATTCCATTTCTTTTTCATGGTTCCATGAGACACACTCATATTTGCTGGGTAAAATTGTTCCAGAAGTGAAAAGAGATGTAATTGTCTGTATTGTTTTTGTATACCTAAAATAAAATTCTATTTCAAACCCTCTTTCTGGCAGGTGGTAGAAACATAATTTTAAACACTTTATGATTTCTCAGTTCCTTTTCTTTGGGATTACATCTTATTTCCTGGGGGTTTCTAGAGGACAAAGGATTAGAGAGATCCATTCCTCAGTCAGCATTACCAATCCACATTGATATACACTGAAAAGTTAATCCACATAAAACTGCACTATTAAATGTTAGGGTCGGTGAGACCAATTGCCCCATACAATCCTTTGCAACAAATTGTATATCCATCATCATTGAGTTGAACCAAACCTGTCTTAGAGTTACTTGTTTTTAAATCCAAAACTTTCTTTTGAGATAACAAGCATATGTTTTCTATATTTTAAGTGAATTCTTAAATTCTAATGGTCATGTGAATCAGCTGGGCAGCTTGCAAAATGCAGATTCAAATTCAGTGGTTATGGGATCCTGCATTTCTATCAGGCTCTCAGGTAATACTCATTCTAATGGTCTGTGTACCACAATTGGAATAGCAATGTTCTAACTATGTTTTGTACAGCATGTATGCCTCCTTGCTTGGGCTCCTTAATTAACATGTCTCAATTTCTCTAGACAGACCATTCAATGTATATATATATTTTTTATTACAAATTATGTTTTCATGTTCTTTTTTGTCGTTACACCAAAAGCTTCTATATTTTAAGTAATGTATTTTTTAATCTTGTTTACTGTGATTTATGATGCCTTTAGGAAGACAGAAGAACACTCCAGTGAGAGTCAAGATGAATATGTTCGAGTATAGACTCTGTGACTCAAAATATGTCCCAAGTGAAATTTACTTTTTTAGTTTGCTTTTCCACTTATAAACTGGGTATAACATCTGCCCTACTTACTCCCAGTGTTGTGAGGTTATGAAAGAGGGATAGTAGATATATGAGCATGTTTTCCAAAAAAGTGCCATCGAATTGCAAGGTGTCATTCTTATTGGTTTTTTTTTTGCAGTTGGAAGCTGTCCATTCCCAGCCATTTTCATTGCTCCTACTGGGACCCCAGAGTGTTGGGAATCTTGCTCATGAAAATACCCAACTATCAGCTTCCTTTGTGACTTCAAACCTAGTCACCATCAATATCTTATTTAGATGGGCTCCAGTTTGTGTAGACAGACCAGTAAATTGTTTATCTTGAATCCTTCTTCTGGGAATTTTCTTTTGAGCTATAGCCTAACATCTCATTTTTAAAGTGGGCAAGGAAAGCTTCAGCTACTCAAAGGAACTGAATTTTTTATGTGCAGCTTAAAAACACACTGCACCTGGCGAGCACAGAAACATCTGTCCATACCACCACCAAAGAGGGGCCGTGCTTTTTACATTCAGAAATAGCTTCACTTACGCGGGATTCAGTGATACTAGTCCCAGGGTTTGCAAACCATAGCCACAAATGCTCTTTCAGTATCTGCCTTTGGATGCTAAAGATCTATATTAAAGTAAAGACAATGTGGGATTGCATATTCTTATTTCCAAATCAGTTATTGCTGTTCAAGTCTGATAAATCATGCTTAAAAAGCCAGGCCACGCAGATAGAAGATAGTCAAAGCAGCACAAAACACGCAGACATTCTTCTGCCTGCCACATCAGAGGCTGGCAAAGCAACAGCCCTTCTGATAGTTCAGTTCAATTTTAAAGGTACAGCTTTCTTAGCCCCGTTAGAAGATAGAGATGAGAAAATGCCATCTGATCCAGTAACTACACTACTGCTACATTATTTGATCAAAAATGAAGAGAGAGTAGGGTCTCTGGGGTGGGTTCAGGAACACAGAGGATAGTCTTTTTCCAAGCGCTAAATGCCCTGCAGCCCTAGTCAGCAATGCCTGGGGCAAAGCAAAACATCTGGCATTCTGCTGCTACGGCGGGGCGGGCACTTTGCAGGCAACCACTAGATCTTTCCCTCCTCATCAGAGAGCATCACAAACACACCAGGGTTCACAAATGATTCTTAGAGAGCTTGCATCCGTTTCCTTAATTCTTTTCTCTTTTAAATTTTTATTTGACCCTTATATAGTTCTCAAAATAGCATTTGTGCAGGTAGATTTAGATTTCACACTACCCATTGTCACGCAGGTTACCCTGTCATTCTTAATTTGCTCACTTACTCAAAGACTATTCATTAATGGCCAGGATTTCTAGACTTGTTGATAGAGATAGTATAGATGCTGAGTATATGAAGATAAAGGAAACTGAAAAGATTTCTGCCTAGAGAAGCAGTGCCCCGACACATACATCCCGAGGTCTCCCTCCCTCCAATACATGCTGCGTGTCAGGGAAGGCTGACCGCTTCCCTTCTCTTTGGTAGGAATAAGGTTGTTCTGAGTACTCCATTCAAGGCCCAGCCTGCTTCTAGTTTCTATGTGGTGTCTCAAATTCTGCAGCCCTATTGGCCCATTTAAGCCTCTTTTCATGTTTTCGAAAGGTGCTTTCAATCCTGTCTCTCCCTTAGGGCACACAGGTACTCTGGGAACCCTTGCTTGTGCAAGAAGCCCCAGGGACTTCCAGAACAGAAATGTCAGACGTGGATCAAGGGATCCTCCTTTTCCCACTCTTCTGTCTGTGGCAGACATTCGTGTTAGCTTAACCTACATTTTCTCACTAAAATTTAGTATAGCCCTTAACCCATTCTCAATATACCGGTCCAGGCAGCCAAATAAATCATTCAGTAGTGTCTCAAGGGAGGAAATCTATTAATATTTACTATCCTTGCTTGGAATTTGCTGTGCCCCTCTCCTTGCATGGATCCATTGATTTGTTACCATTACTAAGTATTCGTGGTACCCATAGGTGCAAAGCCCCATAAGATCGCTTAGTACTTATTCATTGAGATTCTAGAAGACCCTATCAGCGGCAACACTGATTTCACCTTAGGATAAATCCAATCTGTGTAAACTCCACCATAGACACACATTCCACAACCCGAAGTCCTTTTACACTCATATTCAAGAATTTCCATCATTCATGAGTTACAATGCACTAGCTGGTCAAACCAACAACACCAAATTAGTTTAATTATTGTTCACATCACTGTGTAATATAGGTTGATGGGATGTTGTGGATGGAAGGGGTTCTATTTTTCAAAACTATTCAGGGATTCGGGCCCTTTAAACCAAAGGGCATTTTTTTTTTTTTTTTTTTTGAGAAACTCTAGGTCAGTTCACCTCCATGCAGTGACTCAAGGATCCAGGATGCTTTTATCTCCTGGAGCCACAGTGTGGTCTCCATGGTTACTCTCAAAAGGAAAGAGAACATAAAGATATACACTAGCTTTAAATGCCCTGAACCGAGAAACGACACACCTCATTCTGCCCACATTAGTTTGGCTAGAAATCATCCCATGAAACAACCTACCTGCACAGAGGCTGAGAAGCTAGTTCTATATACATTCAGAAGTAGAGAGCCAAACTGGTGATTACTAGTTATTTCTACCACATGTGATCTAGCTGTGTCCCTCAGGAAGAGAAGGAAATAGAATGTGGCAAACACACAGCATTGCCTCAGCCACAAAACCTCCTTCTCTCTTCTCAGAATGTCCTGAAAGATGTTAAACATAATTTTAATAAGTACCAAGGGCTGATTGAAAATTAATTATCATGCCTTTTTGGAAGAAAGTAACATTACAAGTAATTTTTATAGGGGTTTTATTTTCCAGCATGCCATGGATTCAGAGATTTCAGTTTGAAGGTATGTATTATACCAGAGAGGAATTTCTTTGTTAAAAATAGAGAAATCTGACTCGAACAGTTATAAGCCAACAAAGGGACTTATTGGCTCACATGGTTGAAAGACCTGGTCATGGCCAGCTCCAGGTGCACATGACGTTGTCATGACTTTGTGCCTTACCCTCTTCCAGCCCCGTTTGCTACATACGGGCTTCATCTTCACTCACGCTGTTCTCAGGCTGTGGCAAGACAGCTACCTACAGCTCCAGGCATTCCCTGGCAAAAGAAAGTGTGTCCTTCCTCGTGATAGAAACGAAAGGCAGGGAGTCAGTGCTCACTGGACGCAGTGGGGTAGTTG
This sequence comes from Indri indri, assembly GCA_004363605.1. Lineage (NCBI taxonomy): Eukaryota > Metazoa > Chordata > Mammalia > Primates > Indriidae > Indri > Indri indri. The sequence goes on along the minus strand of RJWJ010001602.1, from coordinate 63,189 downwards.
TCTACTCATTTAGCCAATTCAGGGGGATAATAGGATTGGCTAGGCTTGAAATTAGGTAATACGTCATCCCATCTAAACTGAAGTTTCCCAAAAGAATACCTAATTGTTGTTACCAGAAAACAGATGAACCTACAGATAGCCAGTTTTCTATTGTATGACACGATAGGGGGGAATTGCCTATCTGCCTAAGTAGGGCTTCATGCTGACTTTGCCGTAAAAAAAAAAAAAAAATCACTGTGGCTCAGAGTCTGATCGTTAGAATTTCCCATCTAAAATCCCCACTCATTATTGCAGGAGACATAATGGTTTGGCCTAACCCAACTCATGGGTACTATGTAAACCAGAATGCTGGCTTCTTAATTGTCAATAAGAAATATAACTTCCTAGTTGACCAGAAAATTTGAGCCACACTGACCAGCTCCTTGTGTAAAGCTGCATGGGAAGATAAATTAAAACCAGTAGGACACTAGTTCAGCATTCAGTCAGACCCAAGGTAATTTGTTATATAGCAACATTTTGTGACATTTACCTATTATTGCTCAATATAAGCATTCTAGTAGAAGTGATACCCGTCTAGAAGGCTGACATTCAAGTAGACTCATCTGCACAGTCTTCGTTATACCTCAAGTTCTAGGTGACTGTTGTTAAATTTAGCCTGACTTTCTGATCCAGTCCTTGTATTTTCACAAAGACCATTTCCTTCTATTGACACTGTATTTAATTGAGTAATCTTCATTTGCTTTTTGATTAGGTAACAGTCCATTAATAATTAGTATATTTTGATTTAATTAGGCAAAGCCTCAGAAATCTCAGCCTACGTGTTGGTTGTAACAAGTGTTTAAATAGCCACTTATTAGAACTTTCTATATAATTTTTAAGCTAAGGATCATTTTTGGAATGGATTACGTTCTTTAAAGCCAGTCTGGTAAACGGAAAATACTTTCTGATTTTCTATATTCACAGAGCCTTATCTTTCTTTCTAGATATTTTTTTTCTCCTCTTCTTGGAATTTTCAACACCCAAGTTGGCAAAATGCGTCAATTGACAATTTTCTGTTTATGTTGAAACAAGTACAAAATGAGTTTACAAAATATGATCATTTGTGACCTTATTTTATATAGCTTCAAACTTACATAAAGTCGCAGGACAGTTTCCCTTGCCCTTTACTCAGAGTCACCAGTTGTTTAAATTTTGCCCCTGTCTCTATCAACCTCTCTTTTTAAGGTAAGTTAAAGACATTGTGCCATTTTCGCTAGATTCTTTTGAGCGCATTTTCTAAAAACAAGAACATTTCTTGTATACCTGCAGTATGATTATCAGAATCAGGAAATTTAACATTGATACAATACCACTATGTAGTCAACAATCTATTTCAGTTTTTAATTGCCCAATAAAGATATTTTTAAGCTATTTTCTTCCTGGGTCCAGCATCATGCATTGAGTCTAGTTGTCTGTTGTTCTTGACTTTTTGTTGCTGAATAGTTGTATTGCCTTTGTCATTTCTGACTTTGGTGTTTTTGAAGAGTATAAACTAGTAAAATTTTGTAGACTGTCTCTCAATTTGTGTTTTTCTTATTTTTCTGCATAAGTAGATTCAGGTTATACATTTTTGTGCATTTTTTAATGCCTTTTTTTTTTCTTTTTTTTTTTGAGACAGTCTCACTCTGTTTCCTGGGCTAGAGTGCTGTGGTGTCAGCCTAGCTCACAGCAACCTCAGACTCCTGGGCTCAAGTGATCCTTCTGCCTCAGCTTCCCAAGTAGCTGGGACTACAGGCACACACCACCAGGCCCAGCTAATTTTTTCTATTTTTAGTTGTTTAGCTAATTTCTTTCTATTTATAGTAGAGACGGGGTCTCGCTCTTGCTCAGGCTGGTCTTGAACTCCTGAGCTCAAGCAATCCTCCCGCCTCGGCCTCCCAGAGTGCTAGGATTACCGGCATGAGCCACGACCCCCAGCCTTCTTATGCCTTTTTTATTGCATTATGTTAGGATGTGCATGATGGTGGTTTGTACCAATTTTGATAGCAACATTGATCACCTTAATATTGGTTAAGATAATGTCAAGATTAAGGTAATGTTCAAAAAGTTTCTCTACTATAAAGTTTTTCTTTCTGTTTATAATTAGTAAGTAATTTGAAGAGTTTTTTTTAAGACAAGGTATACATTCTAGCTCTAATATATCACAAGAAGAACACATCATTCTTGGTCCATTGGACAGAGGAGTGAACAGAAACAAAGGAATTGTCCTAACAAATGTTGTATTTAGGGTTAGAACTCAGCTTTGTGTTCCTATCTCAAGTTCTTTGTGTGACATTTAGCTTCCCCCATTTACTTTTGTACCAAATCTTAGTCACCTGTTCAGCTTATTAAGCACAGAGTATCTTATTTTTGGAAGAACTTGGGAGTCACAGGTCAACCTGGGAGGAAACTTAACTGTCACTTGTTAAGCTGTATCATCTTTGGAACGTTATTTGAAATTTCTGAGTCTCAGTTTCTTTCTCTGTAAAAGGGGGATAATATTATCCAACTTTCAAGGTTGCTTTGAGATTAAATGAGACAATATATTTTTTTCCTCAGGCACTAACATCTTTAATACATTTAGTGGTCAATATATATAGTTTTTTCATCTCTTGATTTCTTTCAGTTTTTTTTTTTTTGTTTAAATGAATAGTGTTTACTGAGCTCTGTATGTGGAGAACGTACCCATATGAAAACACAGTATCTGCTTACATGGAAAGAGAGAACATTCACTGGCTAAGTGGAGTTGTAGCCATATAGAGATGTGGGAGAAGAGAGTCCCAAGTAGAAGAAACAAAAGGTGCAAAGGGCCTGCAGTGCATGTTCTGACACCTGCAGTGAGGGATAAGGAGGTCAGCATGGCAGAGTGCATGAGCTGAGAGTGACGGCAATGAGGTCAGAGAGGTGGCCAGGGCCCTGTGAGACAGGCCAATGTCAGGTGAATTTTTATTCTAATAGCGATGGAAGACATTGTAGGTTTTGAAACAGAGAAGAGATTTGTTCCTACTTATATTTTTAATGAATTTCTCCCATGGGTTGAATTGTGCATCCCCCCAAAAGATATCTTCAAGTCCTAACACGCAATATCTGTGAATGTCGCCTTATTTGGAAACAGGATCTTTGCAGATGTAACCAAGCTAAAATAAGGTCAGACGCGATTAGATTGGGTCCTAATCCAATGTGACTGTTGTCCTTGTAAGAGGAGGGAAATTTGGACACAGAGGAACACCGAAGACCATGTGAGGAAGGAGGCAGTGATTGGAGCGATGCTTCTCCAAGACAAAGAACACCAAGGAATCTGAATTGCATTATGGTATTAGAGTTTGGGGAACCATTTCCCGGCCAAATTTCCTGATCTCCTAATTTATATTGAGGCCAAGTTGCATTGCAATAGAAAATAAGTTTCTTTTTCTTTAATCTTTCCAATTTTTTATTGTTATTTTTGGACTATTTTTATATGCAATTTTTATTTATTTTATTTTTTATTTCAGAATATTACAGGGGTACAAATGTTTAGGTTACATATATTGCCTTTGCCCCGAGTCAGAGCTATAAGCATGCCCATCCCCCAGACAGTGCGCACTGCAACTGTTAAGTGTGAATGTACCCATTCCCCTCCCCCGGCCCTCCTGCTCAATACCCGATGAATGTTACTACTATATGTGCACGTAAGTGTTGATCAGTTAGTACCAATTTGATGGTGATTACATGTGGTGCTTGTTTTTCCATTCTTGTGATACTTCCCTTAGTAGAATGGGCTCCAGCTCCATCCAGGATAATACAGGAGGTGTGAGTTCACCATTGTTTTTTGTGGCTGAGCAGTACTCCGTGGTATACATATACCACATTTTAAACATTCCAATTTAAATTTGTCCCAATTGCTCAGAAGGCACCCTACCAGTGAGTCTTTCGGGATGCTTGCCATTGTCCTCATATTGAAAAAGGGCCCCGACCAGAAACTGGGATCCTCCTAAGTTTTCCAGTAAACAAATTACTATCTCTTTCCCACTTCCACTCCCCCTTTTCATTAAGGAAAGTTAACAATGCAATAGCAGCTAAACCTTGCAGAGTCTAAGCTGGCACAGCTGAAAAAGCACAAAGAGTAGAAGATAAAAGACAGATCTGCACAGAACAACGGGGAGTACATTGTCAGGTATGAGGAACACAGCAAAACAAATGCTTCAACACACAGATTACAGAATCAGGGATAGAAGCAGAGTGGCAGGGGCAGGCATCAGTCTGAGTACAAACACAACATAGGGGGCCAAGAGGGCAATCATAATACAATCTGACTTCCACAAAAATGGAGAAACTTTAGGGTTTGGGTAAAAGCAAGCAAGCTTATGGTAGAAGTAGCACCCTGAGTGCCAGCAAGAAGAGACTTCAGACAGAGGAATAGGGGTTTGAGATCCCAAGTGAGTCAAATGCATTACAAACCCAGCTCACTTAAGAAACCAAAGATAAAGCTGGAGCTGAAAAGCCCTAGTTGCAGGCCACTGACCTCTGTAGTGATAGCAACACGGTAAAAATAAGCCTTTTTGTTGCCATCCTCCCAGTGGCATCCCTCATAATGGCGCAGCACACAACCCAAGGGAAAATGATCAGGCATAACTGTAGGGCAGGCAAAAATAGGTCGTTGGAGATGAGTAGTGTGACAAAGGCAGCAGGAAAAATGCTGACAGGGCACAGGGTGGCTCAGTCTTCAGTCACAAGGAGCTAAGTCTGGGACTGGCTGCTACTGCAATCACCCATTTAGAATCCAGGGTTAAGCTGATCTTCAATGGGGATCCCTTTACAAATGCCAAAACCCCCCAAGGCACCCAGGGAGCCTGTTTCAGCCAACTGGTGTCTCCAAAGGGCCTGTGTTAGTCTCTAAATTGGGATCACTGAAACAAAGTGACCATGGGACACCAGAGTGTTACAGGGTAACCACGGTAAGCAAACTCTCCAAACAAAAGGAAAAAGAATTTCAAAGTAAAGAAGGAAAGTGTCCTGCCCTACACAAAGTAAAAACTATCGCCTAAATGGCCAAGGCAGATATTATAAAAGCAACAACAAAATAAGTGTAAGCATTCATTTATGCACTGAAGAGCAAGGCAGGTCAGTGGGTTACAATCCAAAACACAAGCAGCTGCGGAGGAGAAGTAAACAAAGACAGTGAAGTATTGGACTCTTGCTCAATGCAGGAGAAAATCCCCACCAAATCCCAAGGCCAGGGTGGCCTGGCATCTGCCAACTACTTGAATCTTCACGGCATGGGGATTAAAACTTTTACTACCCTATTACCGAGGGAGTGGTAGTTAAGTGGATGGAGTGAGTTTACATTCTCTAATTCAGGAAGAAAATCTCAAGAACAGAGTTGGAAAGACAGTCTGGCAGGGCAGGCTGCCAAGGACATGACCAGCCAACAGCAGTCTCTTCTAGGACATGAGGTGCTAGGAACGTACACACAGGATTCCAAGTCAGAGGCCCCAGAGCTGCCTCCCTATTTGCTGAAATTGAGGGGAACACTCAGGTCAGATTAGAGTGAGAATGAAAGAGTGAGACTTTAGAAGACAAAAGAACCAAAACAACACATGGGTCCAAACCAGACGAAGGGAGACCTACCAGTTGGTCAGGTTCTAAATAATGCCATCCATCTTAATTTGGGGTTCAGATAGGGATCTCTCTTCATCCCATCTGGGGTCACCAGAGGATGATACAGGAGGTGTCCCAAGGGAGGAAAGCCCCCTGAACTCACCAAGTGGGTTCTTGGCTTCACATGGGAAAGAATTCAAGAGTGAGCCAACTAGTGGCAGAAAGTTTATTGAGAGAGATAATAGATCCGACTCCACAAAGTAAGGGTCCTTTCCTGAGCAGGAGAGGGACTCCTTATGGGGCAGTAACATTTTTGAATGTTCAGAAACCCCCTTGTGAAACATCTGCACATGACCAGGACTGTCTTGAGGTCAGGCTATAAAGGTTAATCATAAACTGCTGTCACAAACAGTTTGTAAGGCATCCAGTTTAGTAATTTATCCATCCCTGGGTGACCTGGGCCAGTGACTTACTGGTGACTTCCTTGTTCAGGGTGGTTAGGGTCTGGGATTAGCCCAAATGGCAGCACTAAGGCTCTCTTGACCTTGCCTTTCTGCCTTATCCCTACATTAATAGGAGGACCAGGGTGGAGGAAAAAATCAAATTGGTGTGGGGTTTGTTAAAGTCCGAGGCATCATTTAGACACACAAGTAGAGATTTGAGTGTACAGTTAGATAATGGGGCCAGAGTCCAAAAGTTGGATCAGATATGTAAATTTGACTTGTCACGTAATGGTGTTGATGGGGCTTGGTAAACAGTGCCCCAAAATGAAGGCCTCAGAAGCACAAGTGTTTCTCCGACCTTCTCCTATTCTCCTCTCAGTCCTATTCTTCCCTGAGGCTAGTTGTAGAAACTAGAATCCCCTCTTCCCAAAGGTAGGTCATAAAAGCCAGAACTCCTTTCATGAAAGCCAGCCATAAAATCTAAAATTATTCTGTGTAAAAACTGGCCATAAAGAAATTATATGACCTACCTTGTCTGACTGTAGGTCATAAGACCCCCATTCCATGGAGGGCCCTGCCCACACCCAGAAGGGGGAGAAGCTGCTCAGGCCAAGAACAATCTAGAAGACAGGACTTGCTGGGTTTCCCCATTCAGTCTGTTAACATTAGGTTTTACCCTTTGGTCCAGTCATATCTCTACACAGCTGTCCATACTTTGTCGAACCTAAGCATAAAAATGGACAATTTCCCCAGTATCTTTGGGTCTTCATTCTGAAGGATTCCTGTGTATACATATTAAATAAAAATTTGTATGGTTTTTTTTTTCCTGTTAATCTGTCTACTGTCAGTGATTTGTCAATGAACCTTTAAGGGGCCAAGATACCTGGTCCCTATAATATTTAAAGCCATGAGATTGTATGAGATCTGTAAACCTAGAGAATAATAGAGATGGTAATGAGTCCTTCTACAGTTTCCTAATAATTATTAGATTACAAAACAGTGGTTAGTGCTTATGCTTATATTTGTTGATCATTTGAAGATGAAAACATAATAAATTATATTAACTGAATCATACCTTTGAAATCGGGAGAAATTCCTTAAATCGGTAATGCTCAAAGTTAGGGTACTAATTATTCCAGTTTTGTGTGAAAATGTGGATTGTTGCACCCTGATCCCATCGATTCTGCTTCCGTGACTCCCAGAATCCTTACTTTGTAAAAACACATGACCAGAAATTCCAGTGCAGAGATTTGAGGCACTTCTTTGACAAATTTCTCTGGTTAAGCTTTTTCTCATATTAAATAGTATTCACACCCAATTTTTGTGTTTCCTACATGTAAGTTTGTATTTATCTGATTTTCTCAAATTGTGCAACTACCATAGCAGCTGTCTGGATTCTCTAAACAATCTCAAGATGACAAAGGCATGAGGAAACGATGTCAGAATTTGTGAATTTGTCTGGAACAGAAGCGCTACAGTAAAACAGATGAAGAGGTGGAGTTGGGGAAAAAGAGTAAAGATGAGGCCCGTTGACCCCCCACTGTGCTGGGTACCACACGTTCTCGAATGCAGCTCGGAACTACTCAGCCTGGAACGTCAGAGCCCATGTCTCTCACTTTTGATTTCCTTTCTCCATCTGCTTCTAGTATGTCTTTGAGATGTGTTCGCTCTATTTTACCTTCGGCTCTTGTGTATCCAGATTGATTACTAATCAGAAAGGCAGCATGACTCCCCCCCTCCCAGCTCTGCCTGTCTGTAATTCGCTCTCTTTACGTTAATATAAGGCCCAGAGAAAATGTATTAGACATGCTACCGCAGAGTATCTACAACTTCGATTACTTTAAAATGCCTTTAATACTGCCAAGTAGCTCATTAGCATCTGTGCATGACTGAGGAATGTTAGAGGTTAAAATACCTTTTAAATTCTGTAGACATGCCATAGAAAATGGGAGTATTTTTGATTAGATTTTATAAGTGTGCCCTCCCTTCCTGCAGTAATTGTTGAGCTAATATTTTCCAAAAGAAAATTTTAAAAAATAAGGAAAGAAAAATAAGATGCCTCTTTTTACTCAATTTTAAAAATGTTTGAGGGATTATTTATAAACATCTAAAGTATTTTTACTTCGATAACATTTAAATAAGTTTTATCCAAAATTGTGCTAGCAATTACACTTAATGATTGACTGACATTCTTGACTCTTCTGAGAAAGGTGAGAAGAGGATGAATGCCCATACCTGTGTCCTCTGAGGAGTCTCAGGTCTGAAAATCCCCAAAGAAAGAAAATATCCCCTTGAATACTCTTATTTTATCTTAATTACACATGAAGTCATAAGCCTTAACTCATTCGTTCATTCTTTCATCCATTACTCAAATTAGCATCTGCTACACACCTTGCACTGGTTGAAAGAGATGGAAGTAGATCTGGCCATGCCTCCTGTGATCACATACTATGGTTACTTTCTTGGGATCATTGTGTTTTAGCCATTTCAGACAGACAAGGGGTTGGAAGGTGGAGTTTAGGATTTGTGAGAGACAACCAACATCCACTACACCAGCTCTTCCAGACTTTTACGTTTCCTTCACAGCTTTCTAAAAAAGGTATGGATAGATAATTGATAGAGACAGAGATACTATTATCACAACTTAAAGTAAAAGCTACTTTAAGTTTTTATTTTGAAATACATTGAGTTACAAGAAGTTGCAAAAAATAGAGTTCTGTGCCCTTCCTCCAGTTTCCCCAAATGATATCATGTTTTATATAACCATAGTACATTATCAGTTAAATTAACATTGATATATTACTATTAACTCAGATACAGACCTTTTTCTAATTTAATCAAAGTTTACATGGTACGCATATATAATTTTATGATATTTCATCACTTGCGAAGATTCATATAACCATCACCATATCAAGATGCAGAATAGTTCTATTACCAATAAAGCAATCCCTCGTGTTACACTCTACCCCTAACTCTGGCCCTTGGACAGCACTAATGTTCTTCATCATAATTTTGTCACTTTGAGAGATTATATAAGTGGAATTATATACTATGTGACCACTTGACATTGTGTTATTACTCAGTATAATTCTCTTGAGATGCATCCCATTTTTTGCATGTATTAATAGCTTCCTTCTTTTTATATTTCCAAGTACTATTTCACTGTATGGATATAGAGTACCATAATTCGTTCATTCATTCACTCATTGAAGAACTTCAATGTTTCTAGTTTTTGGCAATTACAAATAAAGTTTCAGTGAAGATCTGTGTATAGATTTTTGCATGAACATAAATTTTCATTTCTCTGGGATAAATGCACAGGAGGGCTATTGCAAGGTCATAGCGTAAGTGTGTAATTTTGTGGAAAACTGCCGACCTCTTTTCCACAGTTGTTGTATTACACTACACCTTCAGCAGCAAAGTAGAAGAGATCCTGGGGCTGTAAACCAGCATTTGGTGTTATCAGTGTGTGTGTGTATTTTTATATATATATAAATTCAGCCATGTGAGTAGGTCTGCAGTGATCTCTCATTGTGGTTTTGATTTGCATCTCTAGTAACTAATAATGCTGATTCTTTTTATCATATACTTGTTTGCTAGTCATACATCTTTGGTGAAGTGTCTGCTCAAGTCCGTTGTCCATTCTCTAATTGGATGATTTGTTTTCTTACTGTTTGGAGAATTCTTTATAATTCTGGATATGTCATGTGTATATTAAATTTGCAAATATTAAATTAGCAAATATACAATTTGTGAGTATTTTCTCCTAGTCTTTGGCTTTCCCTTTTTGTTTCATTCTTTTAACAAGGTCTTCATATAGAAGAAGTCTTAAATTTTGGTAAGATCCAATTTATTAATTTTCCCTTTTATGAATCATGACATTAGTGTCTTGTCTAAGAATTCTTTGCCTAGTCCTACATCATAAAAATGTTTTCCTCTAAAGGTTTGATGATTTTATCTTTTATGTTTAGATCTATGAACCATTCAAGTTAATTGTTTTATGAGTTTCAGATTTTATGCCTGTAAATGTCCAATTATTCAAGCATCATTTTGTTGAGAAGACTATCCTTCCATTGAATTGCTTTTGCACCTTTGTGAAAAATCATACTTGTAAGAGACTGTAGTTTGAGTTCTCTATTCTCTTCCATTGACCTAGGTGTTTATTTTTTCACTAATACCATGCTATCTTGATTACTCAATCTATACAGGAAGTCTTAATAATCAGGTAGTATGATTCTTCTAACTTTATTCTTCTTTTGCAAAATTTTCGTTGCTGTTCTTATTCCTTTGCCTTTCCGTAATTTTTAGAGTCAATTTATGTATATATGCAAGTAATTATGTTAAGCCTATAGATCAGTTTGGGGAGAATTGACATCTTTACTATGTAGAGTCTTCCATTCTATGAACACAGAATATCTCTCCATTTATTTCTTTGTCTTCATTGATTTCCTTCATTAGAATTTTATAGTTTTCAGCATACAGATCCTGTACTTGTTTGTTAGATTTATACCTAATAGTTCTTTTTATTTCCTTCTGGGAGTGATTGCAAATGGTAAAAATATTTTAGCATCAAAAGTTAAATATATACATATATAATGCCGTGAAAATATAATTTTTCTTGCTTTTCATATTTCACAGATAAAATGTCATTCAAGGACAAATGCCTGCAGTCCATTGTTCTAGACACAAGCTCCTAATATACAGGAATTTTGTCTCTTTCACTAATTCAGAATAGAGTTGGATATATAGTAAGTACTAAAAATTTGTTGAAGGAATGAATAAACCAGGAAGATTTTAAATGTTTAAATTCTGAATTGATGTGTGCATATGTGTACATCATACACATACACAATGTTAATACCCACAAATGCATATACATATGATTCCTCGATTTCTCCACAGGTTGAGGCATGCCCCAAGGCAGGCTTATCAGATTTTCCAGGAAAGCTTATACTGTTTTCTGAAATACTCTTAAATTTTTAAGTTCTATGGGGGCCTAAAACATAACTCCCTTGTTCGCTGATGATTGCTCATATGTAGTGCACTCTGAGACATAGCAAAAGGTCAAGAGGTATTTTTTAAATAATTAAAGCAATGTATGACTGAGGGTCTAAAAATTAAAATAAAAAATATATGACCTCTGTTACTCATGGTTGAAATCATTCTAGATGTTCTCAATACTTAGGAATGTGGTTTCTGTTTTTCAGATTTGCATCATGCTATATTTAATGTTTTCTAAGCAGCTATTAAACTGTTATATAAGCATTTCCTGAGCTATTAAAAATTATTTTAATACAGTATCAATAGGTTGGTAATATCCATTTCTACATCATATTATGATAGGAACATTCTGCCATTTAAACATTTTTATCATTCAATGTGTATGCTGTTTTATAATTTTTCCAAATGTATAATTAATGATTACACATCAAAATGCATATACATTTATATATTTGATTATTTTCTTTGTATTACCTGTAATAAGTTACTGATTTAATATACACCTATTTTAAAGTAAATGATACATGTGCAAAATGACCCTCTAGAAAGATTTTCCAATTAATTTTCCCAAGCACCATTGGGGTACTGTTTAAACTGTAGCCAATACTGAGAATTTTTTTCCTATTTGATAGTCAAAAATGAAATCATTTCTCTTTTCACTATTATTTCTCTAGTAACTGGAAAGAATAATCATTTCCCTGTATTTACTTGACATAAACATGTGAAGTTGCTTTTGTAGGCTGCATGTCACTTTCATCCCGATTTTTCATGCCTGACTCTAAGAAACGTATTTGCAAATTGGCAATTGCATGGATTCTCCTTTTCTTCCACCTTGATGCACACACATGGTTCACACTAGAATCCTTCTATTGGATCTTAATATGAGGGATGTGGTTGTACATATCCCTTATAAAATTTCTGGAGTCTCCCAGGACTAGCCAGTTTTTTACCAAATACATTTAGCTTTGCTCATGGGCACACGGGCCCCATTTTCAAACATCCCTGTGCCAAGAAAATGTACTCAGACATGACACATACAACTTCCATGCCTGTTCTGTAAAAATTTCTGCCCTTTCTCTTGCTTTCTCCTCTTCCCAGATGAAAGGAGAGGACTCCAGACCTAGAGGCCAAGGGCATCGAATTTAAGGAGCCTGGATTCCTCAACAATTGTATGAAGGGGCCCTTCCCTAAAGGGGCACCTGATGAGAAATACCATGGTAGACTGATGTGCGGGGGAGAAACAATGTTCAACTGTGCCGAGTCACTGAAATCGGAGTTGTTTGCCTAATATTACCTACACACCTAGTGATTTATCTAATGGGTTAGACTAAGCAGTCACTTCCGACTCCTGTTATCCAGGCTTCTTACTCTAAAGGAATATATTTCTCCAAAACTCAACTAACTGTGGTTCTTTTGCAAGAAAAAACAAAAATGAAAATGGTCAGAATACTCCAACTCCATGATTTTACATACTAGACTCCTGGCTTGCAGCGTCTGAGTTGATGTTTGGGTTCCCTGGCTAGGCTAATAATTTTGTGACATTTCGAGTAGTTACTCTAAGTCTTTGCTAAATATTGTATATCAGAAGTGGTGAGAAGTCATTTTCTATTATTAAATTAGAATTCCTTTTCTTTGATGTCTGCAATAAAGGATTTATTGCATGTATTGAATGCAGTATAACTATTAGAAAATTATTAGAACCTGTTTTTTATTTCATAGTTTTCTGTGGGTCATTATCGATTTATATACATTATTTACATTCACTAAGAATAGAAGTAGCATTGGTTTAGTTACAATGTTTCCACTTTTATTTTTCTTCTGAGTATCATGTAAGGAAAACATGTCCCATGTCTCAGTTTTTCTTACTTTTCCAAATTTTGTGTGTAATGTTACAAGTGAGACAACTTTTTAGAAGACAAAAGTAAAAAGGTAGAAAATTTTAATCATATAATAAATAATGTATACATTTAGTAAACTTTACAGTGTCACATATTTGGCTTCAGGGTTACAACTAATTCTGACTCTTGCCTTCCAAAGAACATTAGGTGGCTTAACCAGAGTTCGTGCAATCTAAGTCATACCTCACAACCTCCATGTGTGTTTGCAAAAATACTCACTATGGTAACAGGCCAGCATTACACAAGATTCTGTGCTCTAGTACGAGTGGAACATTAAACTGATTGGGGAAAGACCCTAAAGGGCAACTTGAGTTTATTGTAACCCAACTATAAGTTTATCCATGATATTTTAGCATCCTTTATAGATTTTCAACTGTACTGGCTTTCCAAAAAACTATACTTTTTTTTCTTTTGAGACAGGATCTCGCTCCATCACCTGGGCTAAAGTGCAATGATGTTATTGTAGCTCACTGCGACCTCCAACTCCTGAGCTCAAGTGCTCCTCCTGCCTCAGCCTCCTGAGCCCACAGGCACATGCCACCACACCCAACTAGTTTTTCTATTTTTTTTTTTTTTTTTTTTGTAGAAACAGGGGTCTCACTCTTACTCAGGCTGGTCTTGAACTCCCGAGCTCAAGCAATCCTCCTGCCTTGGCCTCCCAGAGTGCTAGGATTACAGGTGTGAGCCACCGCGCCTGGCCAAGGCTGTACCCTTTATCCTGCAAATTCCTTGATCTTCTGTGGCTTTTTCCCCTGAATTCACATCTTTAATATGTTACCAAATCTGGACCACATCTTCCACCAGAAAGGTAACATTGGAGAATTTACTCCTCAAATGATATAGAAAGGGAGTTATTTGCCTTCAGAAACTTGGGGGTATATTGCTCCTGGTCATGTTAGAAATAGAGGGGTTACTGCTAATCTCTAGCTCAAATAGATCCTTGGCCAGAGAGGGAATGATTCAGACATCTTACCTTCCTTCAAGCTATCAGGTTTTCTATTTCTCAGCAACAAAGGGTGGTCTTATATCAATTGACAAGTGCTTTTCCTTTTACCTGGCATTCAGTTGGATGTCTGTTTAATTTTCTCTGTTTTGCCTCAATAAACTTTTTATAGAATATGTAGAGAAGCTGCATCACTGCCAGCCACATGACATCTCAAAGGGGATTCTTCCTCTTGGTTTTAGCACACTGAGATGGGGAACTGGCAGGCCTTCTTAGCAAAGAATCACAAGCCACGGACCACAGTCTCCGATAAAACGAGAGACTGCGGCCCAAACCAGCTAGAACCCAGGTGGCCATGGAAAATGACCGGGTTATCCTCACTACTCGTTATACCCTGCTTATAATATACCAGCCTACTAAGAAACTCCCACCAGCACCGTGACAGTTTACACATGCCATGGCAACTCCTGGAAGATTTAGTTTAGAAAGGGAGGGACCCTCAGTTCCGGGAACTCCCCACCCCTTTCCCAGAAATTATATGAATAATCCTCCTCCTGCTTAACATAAAATTAAAAGGTATGAAATGAGACCCTGGAAACTCACCAGGTGCTACTCTCTATTGCTCTGAGAAATAGCCACGGCCCTGTCTATGGGGCAGCCACTTTTCCAATTTTTTTTTCTTTCTATCTCAATAAAACTTGCTTTTGCCTTACTCTGTCAGCTTGCTTTTGAATTCTTTCTCGTGTAAGGCCAAGAACCCACATGGCCTTCAACTGGACCCAGTTTTGAGATCTACTTTCCTGTATCGATACCATGATTCCACAGGAAGGATTTCTGTGGCACTGAAATCATTCAGCTAATTAAAGGGCATACTAACCTGGTTAGAAACTTCCTTTCTGAAAAAAGCACCTTTAAGGTGAAACATGATGTGGGGATAAATCCAGACAAATCAGTACATCTCACAGAGGGGTCCCCATGCAAGTTTTATAAGGCACAGGGGCCCCCATAAGGAAACTAAGACCCAAAGAAGCAAGTTATCAGCAAACACAAATACACAGGATTGTACATATAGCAGTAAACCATAAAAGTGCAGTGAGACAAAGGGGCCTAGGCTAGGCTAATTAATTGGGTGGAGAAGGGACTAGGAAGATAAGGGTCAGTTTACAAAGTTGGTTCCTACGGATTTCTCTCAGCTTCGACTTTCTGTAGATAAGAATGTTGCTCTTCTTTTGGTATAGGAGGGAGAACAACTTTCACACGGGAATTTTTTTTTCTTTTTGTTATCCCCTTAAGTCTATTGAAGGGAACCATATGGGAATTTCATCTCCTGGTTTTAAGAAACAGAACAAAAGTCAGTGTCATCTTCTTACACATTCTGGTTTTTTATCTTTTAAGTGTCATCAGCTCAAAATAGTCAATGTGCTCAAGCAGCCTATTTTCTGCTGACATTTGTAACTCCTTCAATATATATTTCACAGAATTATGTATCACAGAAACATACACGCACATAGACTAACTTATAATGAGCTAACATCAAGGGATTTTAGTGGCAATTTTTGTTTCAATCTTATGAGAAAAATTTACAATTCTCCTGGATACATTAGTTACCGAAAACTAAGGAAGAAATCTAGAATGGAAGATATGCATAATAATGGGCTGTCCCCGGTGAGGAATGAATGATATCATGATGCAGTATATAAATAAAGGTTCTCCAGTAGTTTGGAAGAATTAGTCATTACATGTCATAGGATACTGATGCCCTGAGCACAAAGTTATCTGAGGTGTAGCAGCAAGTATGCTATCTCAGCATTTCAACTAGAGATGCACTTTCAGCAAAACAATATCACTTCTCACGCCAGATAATAATCTTATTTTTGTAAACCGGTCTTCTTTACCTCCTTGCCCTTGCCAGTTTCCCTGTAGGAAGAGTATACTTCCCCACCTTCGTATGACTTGCTTTGACCAAAGGCACATGGGCACAATGACATGTGTCAGTTACAGAGGCTTTTATGTTTCTGCTTACTATTCCTTTGCTCTCTGGCCACTCTAGTCACTGTCCCTACTCTAAGAAACACATAGAGCAGATTAAATCCAAACCCAGTCAAGAGCTGCTAACCCATAATCAACTCATAAATAAGTGAATTGGAAGAAAATGAGTTGAAGAAATGTATGTTGTTGTAAAACCACTGAGATTTTGGGGTTGTTTGTTGCACAGCATTATCATAACATGAACCTGGCTGATACAGTTTCCTGTTTAGTGTTCTTAATTTGAATGGTATTGGTTGTACGTTTTGGATTTTATGTTTTTTTGCAAATTTGAAGGTGAATTTGTATATAATCTGTAAACAGAGGGATCCTTTGTGTTTGTACATATTGAAAAACAAAACTATTTATGTCAATTATGAGAATCTAGGGATTCTTGTTTGTTTTTGAAGTCCACATATATTGGCCAAGTTTGATAAATATTGAACTAAGTGAAGGAGGGGATGGTAAAGTGCAGAGGAGAAAAAACATCCCCGACCAAATGAATAGCCAGATAGAGGTAAGAGCAAGATGCTGAGATATATATGGGAATGCCTGAGAGTTGGCAGAGCCGATGGTTGGGAGAAAAGAGAAAGAAGGCGGGAGGGGGAGGGCAGATGAAGGGTGTGTGCAAAATGATGCTTATAACAAACACAAAAGGACTGTAGTACGTTTTCACGTGTCTGGCTCATGGCCTGTGTTCTAGGAAGCAGAGAAAGATAACTGGATGTAATGTTTCATTTTGCTCTTAGAAATATTTTAGATCTAACATTTTATGGTTTAGAAATATAAAATATGCTGCTACATAAAAGAACTATCTTATTTCCCGTGGATAAATTTATGACTGGCTTGACAATGTCTATTCATTTTTGAAAAATAAATTTAAGAGGAATTTAAATCCCTTTTATTAGTTTTGGAAGTTCCTACATAAACATCTTTTTCACAGTTGGATACACTCAAGTTTAAAAGACTGATACAATATTAGGGATTTTTTTTTTTTAATGAAGGGAATCTACTAACTTAGGAAAAAGATAAATCTTACTTTCAACAAATCAAGTTTAGAAAACTTGAAAGGCAAATAATCTTTAAATTTTCTACAAAAAAGATCTATTTATATAGTATATGAATATAAGTGTATATGTGTGATATTAATTTCCTATTTTGTTTATTCAAGATTGAACCATTCAACAACCACAATAGCCTTGCATTGAAGGAGCAATTTTCTAGAGGTGCCCATATCCTAGAAATGGAAACAAAATAGTTGTGGAAATAGAATCAAGACCCCTGTCCTGGTGAGGCCAACAGCCTTTCTTCCAGGGAAGAGCTAAGCACTTTCACCATGGCGATGCTCTAATAGTTGTAAAGTTCCAGGTCATTACTCTCTCCCCAACCCCTTTTCTTTCTTCTGTACATGTTCCACCTCCTCCACTCACTCACTTTGACTCTTCCTCTCTTCCCTGAACTCTGCATTTCCATCTTTCTCTACAGGCAGGCTTCAGCCAACCGAAATTACTTGGTGACAAGTGGTGGCATTTGGAAGACCCCTCCGGTGCCTTCCCGACTGGGTTTATCAATTTGATAATCCTTCCTCTATTGGCCTCGGGCTTTAACATACTATCAAAGATCTTTCACAGGCTGAAAACATAACATCAGGGATAAGGAGGGCAACACAGTTTATCTGTGGTAGGAAAAAATACCATACTGGGACTTTGAAGGCATTCTTTCTGGACCAATAGAGTCACTGTTTTTATTTCTGAACCTTCCATTGTTTATATGAAGATAATATTTCCTTCTCCCTGAGAAGGTAGGTCATATTAATAGTTGCTCTTTAGAAGAGGTAAAAGGAAAAAGAATGATGGAGACAATTTTTTAAAAAATGAACATGCCTGTTGAAGAGAGAACATAGCCAGAGGCAATGTCAGGAGGTGGGACTTCTCGGATGAAAAGGTCAGTTACAAATCAAAAGTAGATGTATAAGCAGAAAAATATGTAAAATATCAATCATCTAGCCATTCCTTTACACAACTAACAGTATCTCTAAGTGAGTAATGTTCCATTCCTGTATAGTATGGATATTACATTGTTATGTTCTAATCTGGCTGTCTTTTGCAGAATGAGGGGCCTGGATACTGTTTTTGCAGAGAAGAAATAATTTCTACCACTAAACTCTCAGGGAGAGAGTCAGGTCATCAGAGTGGATAGTGGAATTTGAAAGGCAGGACTTTTTCTTACAGTTTCGTTCTCCCAGGTCTGGACTTCGAGGAGTATTCCTAAGTGGGAGTATTCCTAAGAAATATCCTTAGGTGGGGGCAGAATTCTATAACTGAGTTTAAAAAAGAAGCTATTTTGTAAACAAGACCATCTTCTTCATTGTCTTGGAAGCTCTCATGAAGATTTGGTAACATGACAGCCTAGTCTTAAAATTAAGGGGATATCTGTGGCTTTAAGTTTGGACTGGAATAGTGCCACCATGAAGCCAAGATAGGGTGGGATACCCACAAAGAGAAGATAAAGCCTCAGAACCAGGCATTGGTGGCAAAATGGTTCTACTGCCCTCCTTACCTTGCCCTTCTTTGTCCAACCAACACGTCTCAATGACACATAATCATGAGACTTTTCTTCATTAACCCACTCATTCCCTCTCACATTCAGCATCTGTTTATTAATATGAGCTAGACATTAGTACAAAGTATCCATTGATCATTATTAAGTGTCAGACACAGTGACCAGGACTATTTCCTGTTGTCAAGACGCATTTAGTCCAGTTACTAGTATGATTGCATACACATCCATAAATACATGTTATATTCTTAGTATGACATTCACTTATAAGAGACCTGCAAATAAATTTATATGAAACTTTACAGAAGGATGATTGTTTTTATGATTATGGGTATCCAGAAAGAATTAAGGAAAAGGGAAGAAATTTAGTTCATCTTAAAGATAAATAAACAAGTTAGATACAGGGGGGACCGAGAATATTACAGTAAAGGGAAAAAGGTAACAAGTTGTACAATAACATGAGGGCAGAAGACTGCTAGGGGTAGATATGTAGCCCATTTGACTAGGAAAGAGTGTTATGCACATAAAAATGTTGAGATTGATTGGGGTTGAATGATAGAAGGATAAAGTCATGGTGACTTTAAGGGAACCTTAAGGGAAACAAGGAAAAATATTAGTATTAATCATAAAGAGCAGAGTAGAGGTTAAAGATGTTCTTAATGAGATCTCGGTTGGATCTCCTAAGGCCGAAAAGGATAAGTTAAAATAAGCATTGTGGATGCAAAGTGAACCCAGAGAAAGCATCATCACAGAGGATCATTTCTGAAATTGAGACTATTAAATATAAAGAAGATAATCCCCACTTACATGAAAGCGGCAAAAAAGGAGGTGCAATTGGACTAAGATCAAGATATTTATTTCCATACTTACATTTCACACATTAATACTTCTTGAAATGTAATGTGTAAAGAAATGAATAGAATCTGATTGAAACAGAAAATTGGCCATAGAGTGGCAATGGAGAGGGAAGAATAAATTTTCTTGTAAATAATGTAATTTAAAAATTTCAAGGAATCTATTTATGAATCTTTCATCTCTTCTTTTACCTCTACTACCTGTGTCACCATTAGGATATCTTCTGAATAAAAAAATAACAACTTAGGAAGGCCATTGAGATAAGGGAATCAAAGGGAAGTGCTTCAAGCTATTAAAGGCACTCTACAACACCATCTATTATTACTAATAATTATAATAATAATGATAAAGACCTGCATAGGTGGGGAGTCTGTGCCTTGTCGTTGAAAGGGAGGAGAAAGGAAAAAGCCAGTATGTTAGCATTCTCTGCAGAACAGAGTCGAGAAGCCGATGCTGGTAGATGGGCAATTTTTCTTAGCAGCTGAAATTCACTTCTTGCATCCTTAGACTTAGAGAATTAATAGACGGTATTTAACAAAAAAATAGTGGGAGCCACCTGAATGCCCATTAGATGTAACAGCTTCCGCATTGTGCTGGGACACCACTGTCAGTATTAGACACCACTGTTATGACAACGGGCCCCATTTTGCACTTGCTTATGCCGCCCACGTGTTGGTGGTTCTCAGGACTGGAAGGAGAGAGTGAATGGGCAGACTTCTTTCTTATCCAGAGCATGAGCACTTTGCCATTCCTCATTTAGGATTTAATGTGCATTTTAGGGAAATTGCTCTAGTAGAAAACAATAAGGGAGAGAAGAGAGCAATTCCTGGAGACCCTGAATTATTTAGAGTAAGCAGAGAGAAGAGCTGGTGACAATGTTCAATCTGAAGGCAGGCCCTTAATACGTGCTTGAGGAATGTTATGGTACACCTGGCGTCATACAGGGGTTAGAAACAAAACAGTTCTTTCTGAGCACAATTTTCTTAATGTAATCAAAGTCTGGAACAAAGATGCTCGGTTAGTCCCAGTTCCTTTTTCCTCACATATCACAATTCTATTTGTATTGTGAGCTAGACAAAACCACTCAGACACAAGTCTTATAGAATATCATTATCAAGTCTGGTGGAATTCTGATTTCCTTCTAATAGCTACTTGATCACTCACTGTAAATGCCTATTTCTACATTACTCTCTGCCCATTAGACCACACACTCTTTGAAAGCAGGGCATATACATCTTAGTATTCATGGTATTTGGCACAGTGTCTAGCATGGAGAAAATAAAAGTAAATATTTATGTCAAGAAGAACTTAGAGGGATGCTATAGCTCATAGCCCATTTTATGATCAGATTGACAATATACAGTCACCTGGGATGAGAACTCAACTGACTGACAGCTTGAGGAGTCCAGTGTAAAATCTCCTGGGTCTCAGAAAAGCCACATTGTGGACAGCATGTGTGTGTTGCCAGTGGGAGAAGAGAAGTGGAAGCCTTTCCATAGCACCATGTGGTGGCCAGAGGATTCCAAACATCCAAGTGCCATTCAACTGATAGATGTCTATGCCATGGCCGAACAAACCAGAAGATCATGATGATATTTAAGGACAAATATTTGGAATAGAGGTTAAATTATTTCAGGGCAGGTCATCTCCACCAGTCTGTCCCTGGAGACAGTTGAGGACCTGACAAAGCAGTTTCTAGGAAACTTAGATGTTTTCTTACACCAACTGCATCATCATCCACCAAGACTGAAGACAGAACACATGCTGGTGAAAAGTGATGAGACTATTTCTGGACTGATCCACAGCTGTTGATTGGCATTCTGGTTCCAGGCCCTTGAAATTTTCCTGTAGTCTCTACACACAGCACCTATAGATAAGTAGAGTAATGGCTTGTGATAAGAGGAGCCTGGCTCCCTCACAAACAGCACCATATTATCTTTTAATTGCTTTCTCTTATACAATTGCATGTGGGAGAAATAAATCTTTTGTTTAAAACATCATTACTTTGGATTTCTAATATGCAGCTGGACATTGATAACTTATGTACTCTTGCCTTACATGACTCTAATTTTCATAAAATCATGAAAGAGGAGAGGTGGAGAAGACCTTAGGATCACTAATTCATGGTGTTCAGCAAGTAGACACTGAAGTAGTGACTCCATAGTGATATTGTAGAATCCATTCTCTCATCTCCACATCCACCTACATTGTAATTTGCAGTCATCCTTCAGTATATCCATGGAACTGGTTCCAAGATCTGACCCCCCGACACACACACACCATAACAAAATCTTCAGATGCTCAAGTCCCTTATATAAATGGTGCAGTATATGCATGTAACCTACATATATCCTCTCATATACTTTAAATCATCTCTAGATTACTTATAATATCTAATATAATGTAAATGCTATCTGCATAGTTATTATACTGTGTTTAGAAAATTTATATTTCTTGTATTGTTTTTTTAAACTTTTCTGAATATTTTTGATCTAAAGTTGACTGAATTCATGGATGTGGAACTCACAAAGAAGTAGAGCCAACTATGTATCATTTCTGCCAACTCTACGTGCACAAATTCTTCATCTGCTCATGCCACTGTCGCCTTCATATCAACAAGCTGTGGACATATGAAATCATTGCGATCCTCTAAATCATCCCCAAAACATGTTGAAGAGCATCCTAGAAATGTTGACCAAGAAAAAGGTGAACTTGTAGTACCGAAGTTTGCTAAATCTAAAAGCTTGGGGAGGGGGGAGGAAGAAATCAAGATTTCTCTTCGATTCTTCCCTCTCATTCTCAACATCAAATCCATTAGCAAGTCCTCTTGGACATACCCTCAAACATGTCCTGAATCTACCTTCTCCTCTCCATCTATACTATCACCATTCTAATTCACATCTCCATCATCTCTATTGTTGACAACTACCATTGTGTCCACAGTGATCCACCTGCTTTCCTGCTCTATCCCCTCCATAGTCCTTTCCCACAAAACTGCAAGAATAATCTTATGGTAATTTAAATTTGATTATGCAACTTTACTGTTTAAAACCCTCGATTGGTTTTTCATTCCCCTTTTTGCACAATTCAAGCCACCTTGCCATGACCTGTGAGCCCTACCTGCATGATCAAGCTCCCAATCTAGCTCTCAGCCTCATCTCATACTCTTTAGAACATTCTGCTCCCACTACACTGGGTGTCTTACTCTTCCTTGAGTTTTTCCAGTTCACAACCATCTTACAGATTTCTTGGCTATGCTTTCCTCTGATTTTAAATCTTTTCCCTTACGTCGCCACATGGCTGCCTCCTTACCTTTCGCAGATCTCAGCTTTACTAAGAAAAACCATCACTGGAGAGAGGGGACAAGATGGAAGACTAGAAGCAGTCCACACACATCACTCTCAAGGAGAGGATCAAAAATTGCAAGTAGATGTCCACCTATAGATAGACCTTCTTGGAGACAGCATCGTAAGTCAGAGAAGTGACAGGAGACGCTCAGAGTAAAGGAGAGGCAGACAGGGTGATCCACTCAGCAAGACTGGAAGGTAGCTGGGGGAGGCATCTACACACGGGCAAGGACAGGAGGAAAGAACCCTGGGATTCCATGCTCCCCCATGAACACTGCAACCCAAGCTGTGAGGGGGCCCCCACAAGTACCACAGACCTCCAGACTGATCAGGTCGCTGCCTGGAGATTGTGCAGTGACATTACACTAGATAGTGGACGCAGCAGGGAAGCAGTGGCTTCCATTCCCAGGTCACCACAACTGATGCCATTCTGAGCTCTCAGGTCCAGAGTACCTGTTCCACACAGGGCTTGGCTTTGCTGCAGCTGCCTCTGCATCACTCCTGCCAGGCCAGGGAGGGAGCAGGGATTGAAGATGCTTTCACACACCCTGTGGCTAGGAGTTGAGCATCTCCCCCATGGTGGATTCAAACAAAGCAGGTGCCGTCAATGCCAACTGAGAAGCCCTGTGGCAAGTGCCTCAGCAGGACCTCACAGGGAGAGAGCCCAAGCCACTGGCAACCCACTGTCACACCTCCCGCATGGCCACCTGACCCCATGGCTCTCAAGGTGGGATTCCCCTGCAGTCCAACCCTCCACCACAGACCCACTAGCCATGTGCTGCCATTGCATCTGAACCTGGTTGGAGTGAATGCCCGCAGCCCTGACACCTGTGCCCACCACGTAGTTAGCCTTGCCCATCTGTTGCCACTGCTGCAGGCAGACCTGGGCAAACCAATACCCTACAATACCTGGCCCCACAGAGAGGCTCACCCAGCCCCCTGCTTGAGTTTCCAACAGTGGCCTGGGATATAACCCGCCATTCCGCATGAAGATCCTCTAGCACTGGCTTGGACTGTGACAATCACAGGGAAACAGGACAACACAGAACAGCTACATTACAGGCTCTCAGTGCATCTGGCCCACTCCTGCTTGGTCAATCTTCCAGAGCAGGACACAAAAGTGCCAGCTAAAGACCTCTTACTTCTAAAGTAGGAGAGTTCCCAGCAAAGGAGAACAGACGCACCACAAACCTATCTGCCTTGAGCTGAGAGAAGGTTTCAGATGAGAAGAAACTAGCAAAAAGAACTCTGGAAACATGAAAAAAAAAGCAAGTTCAACACCCCCAAAAGATCACAATAGATCTACAGCAATGGACCCTAATGAAAAGGAAATTGTCAAAATGTCAGAAATGGAATTCAGAATGTGGATGGCCAAGAAGATGAATGAAATTGAAGAGAAAGTTGGAAATTAACACAAAGCAGCCAAAAAATTTCAGCACATGAATAAAAAAAAAAAAAGTCACTAAAGAGACAACATAAAGATACAGACCTTACACCAGAAAGTTACTTAGGGAACTTCAAAATACAGGAGAAAGCTTCAACAGAAGAAATCAATCTCAGAACTTGAAGACAAGGCTTTTCAACTAACCTATTCGGTCAAAGATGCCGAAAAAATAAAAAATAATGAACAATTACTCAGAAATATGGAACTATGTAAACAAGCCATTGTAAAAATTATAGGTATTCCTGAGGGAGAAGAAGAAAAAGCAAAAAGCATGGAAAACCAAATCGAGGGAATTATAGCAGAAAATTTCCCTGGTATTGTCAGAGATTCAAATATCCAGACACAAGATGGTCATCGAATACTGGGAAGATTCACAGCAAATAGGACATCTCCAACACACATAGTTACCAACCTTGCCAAAGTCAAAATGAAGAAGACAATTCTACAAGCTATAATATGAAGAAAACAACTAACCTACGAATAAAAAACCCATCAGGCCAACAGCATATTTCTCAGCAGAGACCTTATAAGCCAGAAGGGCTTAGGGCTCCGTTTTCAGTTTTCTTAAATTGCCAGCCAAGAATTTTGTATCCTGAAAAACTAAGTTTTGTAAATGGATAAATAAAAGCTTTTCAAAGCAAGCAAACATTAAGGGAATTTGTCACTACTAGACCTGCCCTATAGGATATGCTCAGAAGTGTATTATACCTGGAACAGTATAATAGATACCAGCCAGTCTAAAAACACCCAAAAGTTAAAGCTAAATGTATATGCATCTAAAACAGAGGCTCCTAGATTCATAAAACAAATTCTATTAGATCTAAGCAAAGAAATAAACAGAAGCATAATAATCGCCAGGGACTTCAAGGCCTGACAGATCCGGACAAATCATCGAAGCAGAAAATCAGCAAAGAAACCCTGAACTTAAATGGGACTCTAGAAAGCATGGACCTACCTAACAGACATTTACAGAACATTCTACCCTGAAACTACTGAATATACATTCTTCTCATCAGCACATAGGACATTTTCCATGATATATCATATCTTAGGCCACGAAATAAGTCTCAGCAAATTGAGAAGAATCAAAATCATACCATGTCTTGTCTCAGACCACAGTGGAATAAAACAAGAAATCAATTCCAAAAGAAACTCTCAAATCTACACAAAGTCATGGAAATTAAACAACCTGCTGCTGAATGATTCTTGGGTCAGTGATGAAATTAAGATGGAAATCAAAAGATTCCTCAAACTGAATGACAAAGGGACGCAAATGTTCAAAAATCTATGGGATATAGTACAAACAGTGCTAAAGGGAAAGTTCATAGACTTAAATGCTTACATCGAAAAGACATAAAGATCGCAAATGAACCTAATGGCACATCAAGGAATTAGAAAAATATCAGACACACACATATATATACCATGGAGTACTACTCAGCCATAAAGAGCAATGAAATAACGTCTTTTGCAGCAACTTGGAAGGAACTGGAGACCATTATCCTAAGTGAAGCATCTCAGGAATGAAAAAACAGACACATGTTCTCACTCATAAGTCGGAGCTACATGATGGGTTCACATGGGCACAAAATGATATAAAGGACATTGGAAACCAAGAAGCGGGGAAGCAGGAGGGTGGTGATGGATAAAAACTTACCTGGCAGGTACAATAAACACTATTCTGGTGATAGGCACACTAAAAGTCCTGACTACTGCATTATACAATGTATCCATATAACAAAAATATTTGTGTCCCTTAATGTTTTGAAATACTAAGAAAAAAAGGAAAAAACCATCACTGACTACTCAAAGTGCCCTTCCAATTGCAGACACTATCATATATCCTGCTTTGTTTTCTTCCTAGCAATTGCAATAATTTCCATGTGTGTTGTCTGCCTTTTCTGACTAGATAGTCTCTGTCTGAATGCAATACCTTAGCAGTCAAGGCTGTGCTCATCTCACGTCTATGTTCACGGTATGTACAAGAGGCCCAACTACAGAAGAGGAACTTGATAAAGGTGTGAATTTTTAAACTGAATGAAGAAACGCTAACCCAAGGTAGATGAGCGCTCCCGATCCTTAACTCTGAGGGAACTAACTCCTGTGTCAGTTATTGGTTAATAAACAAGAACAGTAACAGCAACACCAAATAAAATCAATCGAACAAAAAAACACAAGTGAATTGGAAGTATTTTAGCCAACTCTACTATAAATAAACCAAAAAAAAAAAAATCAACAGATAACTAATGGCCAACAGCCACTGATTTTATCTCATGTAATTACTGATCGTTCTTCCTGTTACAAGACTCGTGTCCTGGGCGGAGAGCCATTCTCAACTCTCTCAGCCACCACTTGCTTATCTGAGGTGTCACATTCAGCTCTCTTCTACCCAGAGTAATGTTCTCCCCAGAATTCTACCACCACCAGCTCTGGTAGAAATATCTGTGACATGCAGAGCAATGACGACAGCCATTTGTCTCTCAACAATAAGAACAGCTGTCTTTTTACTTGGGCTGCCCACACTTCCAGGATGGTTTTTCTTTGTCTCTGGGAAGGAAGGTGAGAGCAATCTCGGGCACACAAGGGCAGCAGTGCCGATACAGCCTATTCTTGTCAACCTCACACACGGTCTCATTATTCCACGACTGCAAACATGGTTTGAAGTCACTGTTCCTGCCAATCTGAAGCCTCCAAATGCTAAAGCTGAGTGATTGAAAATCCAAGATTACACGCAGAAGGGGGTGGGGAGTTGTTTATATCTCTTGCTCATCCACTGAAAGCCCCTGGCCAGAAACAGCTCTCGCTTTGAAGGAAAGTGAATTTTCTCCACAGCTGAAAATAAATGTGTTTGGGGGAAAACACAGGGCTTGTGGAGGAGGGAGAATGCCTTGCAGGCCTGGGGAAAGTGTGGGGGGTGATTACAAGCAGTTGCTCCTCAAACCAGGGAGGTCTCCATATGACAAAAACCAAGGCTGGGAGGACTAAGATGCTGCTGTTTCTCCCATTGTGAGATGGGACTAGTTCCGCCATTGCTGAAACAAACCTCTCCATGTGGGGTCTTGCTATAATTGGTAATTGCATCAGCTTTGATGTCAGGTAAAACAGGACCATGCACCATCGGAATTGGAGGTGCTAAGATTCCAGGTGAATATCCAAGAACAAACGGACCTAAGGTTACTGAAATCTCTTTATCTTGAATTGTTTGGTGTTCAACACCACACTATTCTTGAATTACAGTATCAGGTAAGAAGCAGGAAATGGAATAAATTTCCTCAATTTTCTATTTTTCTCAATATTTAGCATATACACATATATTCATTTATTCAACTATTAGAAATTACGAATTGAACTCTTTCTGCGCACCAGACACATTTGGTGATGGTGATGGTCATACAAAACATCTGGAGCAATTCAAGGGCAGGGTCCCTGCCCTCAATTACCAAATATTACCACTGGGGAAAAGTAATCACGATGAAATGCTGTGAGTTCTATAATACAGGTAGTGTCTAGGTTTGGGAAGCCTCGTTGTTGGAATGATTTGTTGCACTCAACTTTGACAAAGACGTGACAAAAATAGAGACCACGGAAGTTAAGTAGAATGAGATTTCAACATTTAGGTGGAGGATGGAGGATTTGAATTACTGGTTTTATTCATCTCAAGATAGATACATAGAGAATCTCAGGAGATTATAAGCTTTGAGGGTAGAAGTATGGGCAAACTCCTTGAAAAATGTAATGAAATTTGTAGACTTTCTCCCCCAAGAAACTGTGTTTGCACATAAACACTGATTTGAATGCAATTCCAAGAAGTTCACAGAAGGCCCTAAAGCAGCTGCAGGTTAGTAATCCAGGAAAACGTCAGTCTGAATTCCCTGTGCTTCCGTTCACCTCCCAAGCAATGAAGTACTGCAAAGGCATTAAGCCAACTGTACCAGAAACATCTGAGATGTTTGCTTAAAGAGCAGATTCCTGGGTTCCCACCTCAGGCCTATCTCAAACTGCATTTTCACAACCACATCTGTGGGATCCTGGTTCAGTGAAGTCTCCCAGAGCTCCCAGGAAATTCTGGTGCCCACGTTCTAAACCCTGGCATGTTTCCCACTTACCTGGACTGTGATCCCCCCTTTTAAACTATGGGTGTTGTACACCTGCATTTGCTGAGGGGCTTAAAGAACTTTACTCACAGAAGACCACCTAGCTAGAAGATCCTGATCCTCACCCTTCTTTCTTACGAGTTGTATGCAGTGAATTTCAGCTCGTGATGGGAAACAGTGTTAATGCCAACTTCATTCCCATAATTTTGTCTTATCTAAAAAGATAGCAAATCTCTTGGCCCGTTGGGTCCTGACTTCCCATCTTGCATCTCTCAGGTGGCTGAGCACATGATACGTGCTTGACAAGTATCTGCTAGTTGGTTATAGATCAGTATTTTTTTCCCCTTTTCCTTTAGTACGGCTGGGCAGTCTGTCATTCCATCAGGATCCAAATGGTTTTTATTTGTCTGTTTTTGAGTTTTATTTTAGGCTGGTCTTGTATACTCCTGTGTCTACATCATCTGGTTTATTTTATGAAGAAATGTTTTGTTGGATTTATCTTCAGTTTCTCTGCCCCCTCCTCCGACTCCCCATGCTCCTTTCACAGAAAGCCCTTTGTGTTGTGCAAACAGACTCTAATCTGCACATCTCCCTTCCAGCTCCAACAGGGCTGCCAGGTGAGCATCCCAGCACCAGCCTGGAACAGCTGTTCGAGTGGTCCAGAGCAGCGGGCAGTGATTGTGTGTGCAGTTTTTTGTCTGATGGGCCTCGGGTCCAGCACTCTCAGGGAGGAAGCCACAAGCACAAATGTTTGCCTTGCCGACTGGAAGTCCTAAACGCAGCTGCCTGCTGATTGATGATAACTTGCATAATGACACCAAGCAGGTTCGAATGCTGCCAGGCATGAGAGAGACCCTGTGAGCTTCCCTATGCAATCCCCTACTAGTTGGCCAAATCCTTATCTTCCAGCGTGCAGGCAACAAAGACAGCAAGAGCCAGAAGGTATCTGATCCAAAGATGCCCTGATACCTGATGCTTTCCACTAGTAAATTTATTAGGACAATTATACATGGGGGCTCAGCACAGACATCGAGTCTATGTATTGGAATGTCAGCATTGGATAATTAGTATTTTATGCTTTATGGATAAAAATAATTTCTGATATGGAGCTAGTGGAATTCGCTTCTAGAAAATCTTTTTCAAAGAGACTTTCTCTTCTAGTGAGACTAAATTCTAAGTAAGCCACAATATGTGCATTATCTTCCCATAGAATTTGGCCCACTGGTATCAAAAAAAACACATGGTCATTGCGATTTAAATGGCCTGCCCAAGTGGTTAAAAATGGCAATGTAAAATGGAAGATTAGCAACATGCATTCTTTTGCATTAATATCCCTGAAATCACTCTGTTACACCCATTTTCATTGCCACCGATGTAGTTGAAACTCTTGCCACTTCCGTTGTGGTCCTTTTCAATGGTGCTTAACCTTAACCTGCCCTGACTACTCCCCTTGTGATCCATTCTCCACACAGCACTGAGATTTCCTGACGTCATAATGAATCAGATTTTTTTCCCACCAATTCTCTTTGATTGCCTTTTGGGAAATGTCCAAACGCTCAGACGCATTTATAGAATAGAGGGTCCATCACGACTCCCCACTTCTTTCCAGATGCAGATAAATCTACTCATCAAAGAGGCCCGCAAACTTCAACGTGACTGGATTTCTGTCTGCATCTTGTCAACCTAAACAGAGGTTCTCTAAAAGATATTTATTTCGGGAATAGAACATTGTAATGGGAGTACAAAAGCCATAGTAAACTACGTGTGTACTCAGGGACGTAAAGGAGGACAGAAGGTTTTTAAAGGAAAAAAAATGAGGATTGCATAATTGTTTTGAAATAATTATTCTTTGCTAAAAAGATCAATAACAAGGGTGACACCAGTCTAAGGTTGGATAGGGACTTGTTGGGCAGTGTCCTCACAGAAATATTTTGTGTGTGTGTAAGGTTACAACAGCCTTTGTGCAAGGTTGTGTTTTTTTTCAGTCTTTGTTGTTATCTGGCATACAAGAATGAGAATCCTCTCTTCATGGTTTTAATGGGCTCTGTCAGGGTTTTTATGAGATCAGTGACTCCACTTTGATTCTGACAACTTTCACAACCTCCACATACAGGGAACAAGGAAAACGTCATTCTTTACTGCCCCGTTTCTATCTACCCTCCCTTGGACTGCTTTTGTATCGGTGAGCTGTTGCATTTACCACTTTGAGTTTTGCAGAACGTAAGTCAGGAAAGGTATTAACCGGAGCTCTTAAAAAATAAAACAGGTCAAAGAAACTTGAGAAATTGGTGAAGATTAAAATACACTATCAGAGTCTCTGAGAAGTCTTGTAACAAAAACATGGTTTTGCTTATTTAACCAATTGTTTCCAAACTGAATTTCCAATCATTTCCATAGCTGAATTCAGAATACGTTTTTTTCAGAGAACACCCCAGTTAACGTGTTTCATGGGCCGACAATCTGGAAACCTCAAAGCTCTTTCTGTCCTGAGCTCTGCTTTGCCTGTCCCCACATATGTACTCAAGCGGATTCTTCTCATTTCCTCCTGGCACACACTCAAGCCGCTTAGCACAGCACTTGAGGATGACCTTGGGCAAGTTATCATTTTCATATTAGTCAAGATGCGTTTGGTTGTAATTCATAAATACTAGATTCATATTAGTTTAAGCAAATGGGGACAATTTCATAGCTCTAAAAATTGGCAAATCCAATGGTATATGATAGCTTCGATTATAACTCAGTGGTTCCCAATCAGGGGTGATTGTTTTTTCCCTCCCCAACTCACCAAGAGACATTCGGCAACATCTGGAGACATTTTTGTTGTCACAACTGTAGAAAAGGGGGTACTGCTAGCATTTAGTGGGTACAGGTCAGCAGAGGACAATCCCTCAACAAGGAGAAAATATTGAGCCCCAAATTGAGAAACCCTGGATACAACTGGGTCCAAACCCTCAAGGTCATTAGGAATTCTTTGGCATTCATCTCTCATTTCTGCCGTCAAGGCTTGTTTTTACCTTTCTCTGCATAGCAGAAACAGTTGCTGTTGACATTAGATTTACTGACTTCTAGTTCTATGACCTAATAGAGAAGAAGCCTTCTCACCAGGTTCAGTTAGAAAAGTACAAGAGAGTTCATTTAATTGGCCCACATTTGATCATGTATTCATTACAAAAGCATTCCCTGTGAATGCTACAATGATTCCAACACAGACCACGTCACTACCTTCTTTTTTTAATAGAAAAAATGAATTTGCTCAAATGATGTATATCAGGACCTACTATGTGCCAGTACTGCTCCAGGCTCTGGGACCACTGTGATAAATTAAAACAAATTGTTGCTCTCATGAGGGAGGTATTATAGCAAATGAAATAGTAAAGTCTATAATAGATGAAATAATTTCCACAGAAGCATAGTGCTTTGAACAATATATAGCAAAGAGATAGCATCCTAGAGAATTGCTGATGGTTATAACAGCAAGAACAATAGCCAACAATGATAATAAGGACTCTCATTATCCTTGAAAGGAGCTGTTTTTACAAGCCAGGGGTTTTGAAGCACTTTACACAGATGATCCTGTTCCTTCTTACATCAAACATGTGATATAGTTATTGTTATCTTCATTTCACAGATGAAGCAACTGAGGCTTACAGAGGTATAATAATTGTGTTTTTCTATTAGTTCTTTCATTGTGGTAAGATACACATAACATAAAACTTGTCATCTTAGCTATTCTTAAGTGTACAATTCAGTGGTGTTAAGTCATGTCCCAATCTTAAGGGAGTTGGTGTGAGAGTTGGGGAGAGGTTGTATTAGCATACAAAAGCAACGTTTATCAGTTTCTTGGAATTCACTTCTTTAAAATAGAAATAATTTTCTTCATAAAATAACATTGTGAAGCTGATTAACGCATGTAAAGTGCCTAGCCAAATGTCTGAAATGTGGGAGATGTTTAATAAATGCTAGATATTATGATGGGTAGATAGTTAATGATGCTGATTAAAAGACAGATAAAACAATGTAGATAGTCAATATCTGATAAAAATAGTATGTGCAGTTCAGAAATCAGAAAAGGAAACACATTATTTTGATTTTCATTTTCAAATATCAGCAATTAGGCTTTTTGGTTCACTTGCTTGCAGACATATTCCACAAGCTGATTAACTACAGAGTAGTTGTGGTCTCAGGAGTTGATTTAAAGTAGTGAAATATACAATTTGAAATGTTTGATGCCAGGGCAGCATTTAAATCTTCATACCAATTAAGTCTAATTACCAAGTGAATGGTAATACTTTTCTTCAACAATGGGAAGGTTAAATTAAAATTCATTTTTAAATTAGAAGGTAACACCTACAAACTGTCAATCAGTCAAATGTTTATTTGAGAATCTGGTGGGAAAAAATAGAGATTAAAAATATTATCTTGGAGTCAATCTTTTCTAATATTATAAGCATTATACTTGGATTCTACAAAAAGTACAGGAAAGGGGGTGCTACTAGATTGTCTTTTTTTTTCTTTTTTTTTTTTTTTTTAAGAGCTCTACTTAATATCTTTCCTGGCTTATATTCTGCAAAACAACGTGGGAAACGCAATGGTTCACCCATACAAAGGCAGTTCAAGGGAGGATAGATAGAAACTGGGGAGTAAAGAATGACGTTTTCTTTGTTCTTTTCTAACCAATACCATGGCAAACCTATTAATAAAATAGCTCTTTCTGAAACCTTTTAATAAGATCTAGCAAAGATTTCAAACATACGTGAACTAGAGGTAACTCACAGATTTGGAATCCCAGACACCTCCCATCAATAGCTGGATGACTGACAAGAATCTCACTGTTCTCTCTAGCTGTATTAAAAATACACGATGATTTCTTTTGCTTGATACAAGCTTTTGTGGGGAGTTACAAAAGGTAAACAGACAGATAAGCACCCAGCTACAGAGATAAATGCAGGGGAAAAACCTTACAATGGCAGCCATAAAGACAGTCATCTTGTTGGGTATAAAAATTACTGGGTAAATACACACAGGCAACAGTGTACGTAGAACATTCTAAGCTTCACCCATTTTGCTACAGAAATACATCTAACTGAGCTAAAATTTTGCTCACTGGGGTATAAATGAAATGAAAGATGCTATGCAGTAATAGAAATAGATACCAGAAATGTCTGAGATTAACCCTATTTTCTGATGACCACTAGGATAACAAGGCTCAATTTTATACTCAATTTTAAAGAAAGGCATGAAACGAATTATAAAGAATAATGTAACAAGTACTCATGGAACCCACCATCCCACTTCATTATCCACATAGTTCAGTCCTCCAGGATTGTCTTACCCAGACCCACTCTCTCCCTGTTGTAGCCCTCTTATGACTCAGCATAGTGTTTCTGAGCTTTATTAGTGTGGATAGATGTAACTAATTCAAATAATCTACGACTTCTTTTTAAAGAAGAGCAACTGTATCTCTGTACTGCCAGTCTACAGACCTATCACTGTAGTGAGCCATTTTACTTTTTGTAGTTTATATAACAAACTTGAGAAACTTATATAATCCTTTCTACTTTTTCTTTTCTTCTTTTACATTTGGGAGAAATGAGCCCTAGAGAATATAAACAACTTGTCAAGGTCATATACTATAATACCAAGCAACATATCAAGAGCAAATATTCAAAAATACACTCAATTTTGGAGGATAAGTGTGTGCCGTTTCATTAGCTATAAAATGCGCTATGTGAGTGTTTATTTCTCTAGGAACAGCGATCAATTTAAGGTAGTTGAATATTAGAGATTTCTATTGCATACACTGAATTTTTTAAGTTTGAAAAATCAGAAAGGCAGTATCATTGTATGTGATGATATATAAGAACCCGATCATAGCAATCTTATTGCACAAAGTGGAGACTAGAGAATATTACTTGACTATTTTATCCTATGAAACATTCAAATTGTCTACATCTAATTTTATGAAGCCTATGTGTTCAAGCCCATAATTAAGTGGGATAATTTACCATTCAAAAACATGTATTTTATTTGACACAAAGGGATGTGATATAGCAACTCCTCCCACTCTCAAATATAGAATCACCTTTTGACAACTCACATAATAAATTGTGTATGATAAAATGTTTTAAAATCAATAAAGCCAATTTAAGAAATTGCTAGTTGTCTGCAAAAGAAATGAAAATAATTTTTGCAAGGCATAATTTGAGAGATTATAATAAAATTTTATTTTAACGTTTTCTTACTCCTTTCCCCCACTGCCCCCACCCCCAAAAAATTTTAGGGTGCACTTTGGTACAAATATCTATCAAACCATATATCAATATTCACATCTGCATGTTCACAGCATGTGAACATACATGTTCATAACCTATGATTTCACTGTGTCCTCTGTAAATTAACCATCCCCTTTTCTAGCCAGGTCAAACAAAACATGTTTTTGAAGTATGTATATTACTATTATTCATAAACTTAAAACATTGATCTTACATTCAGATCAATATTTGTTTTTTTGAAGGAAATTTAAAAAGCATAGCAATAAGGAAAAAGGACTTGAGTTGGTTTTGTTATGAAATTCTGCTTAGCCCACCATAATCTTCAAACAATGTCCATCCTTTCAGAATCACAGTTCAGGGTATTAAAAATAAATCAAATGATGAATACTGAAAAAACTAGTCCTTTTATATTTCTCTGCCCATTTGCCCTCATCAGTTCTTTGGTGCCTGAAATTCTGTTATCTAACATTCTTTAAATGAAAGGAGGAATTTCTAACTGGTAGCCTCTGGACTTCAAAAGATTGACAAAGTAGTAATGGGGAACAGAATTCTTAGAAAAGCACCTAAACATTATGGCCTCTACACAGGGAGCTTAAATTATAAGTTTATTTGTATTGGTCAGAAATATATTACCTTAACGTAGAACCATTTTTCTCAACCTTGGCACTATTCACATTTTGGACCAGGTAAGTCTCTATGAAAATAAATTTTTTTAAAACTCACTGGACATGGTGGCACATGCCTGTACTCCTAGCTACTTGAGAGGCTGAGGTGGGAGGATTGCTGGAGCCCAGGAATTCAAGGCTGCAGTGAGCTGTGATTCATGCCACAGCACTCCAGCCTGGCTGATAGTGAGACCCTGTCTCAAAAAGAAAAAAAAAAAAAAAACAACTAAAAAAGAATACAGTTGTTAAAAAGGATTTTCAATATGTTTATTAATATGGTTAGGAGTTCATGAAATATTAAGTGAAAAAACTGATTATAGAAAGTTTGTCTAATTTATTCTCATTTTGTGGTATGAAAAAATAGGTATCTTAAAGCATACGCAAAAATTGTGGCTGTAGTAGGTTGCAGGATTGCAGACTATTTTTCTTATGTTTAATTTTACTTTGCTACATGTAACATTTTATAATGCAAAGTTGGGTTGTTAGCTTACAGAAGACATAATGAAGAACAGAGTAGGCCAAGCACAAACTCCTTCCCAAATCCCACAATCTGCAGTACAATGAGTTCTGAACATACTAGACTGCTGACCCAAAAGGAATTGACTGTTCTCTGAGAAGGCTGCTCTAGCTAATACTCCTATTTGTAAAAGTCATTGTCTATGTACTCAGAAGTGCCCCAGGTACCATGGAGACCTAGGGATGAGACAGTCCAGAGTTGCAATGATTAACAAGTTTAAAATCTAATTGGGAAAATAAGACCTACACATGACACTTTCAAAATGACATGAAACAATATATAATGATATGTCCCCTCCTGTGTTGTGAATCCTACTTTAGAATTTCATGCGAGAGCTGTATCAAGGGATTGGACCACTGGAGCAGACGGGGCTTCAGTTGAACTATCAAGGTTGAGTAAGATTCAGGTAAGAGAAGGATGGAAAAGGGCATACCCAAGAGCAGTGAAAAGGCAAATACCATGAGTAAAGGCAGAAAGAGAAAAGGTGAAGACAGGTAGAAGGCATCAAAGATGCTGATCTCATTGGAACAGAGGATTGGTGTAAGGACAACCTACCAACAGATGTAACTGAAATCTTGGAAGGGACAATCCTTTGTAATGTTCGCATGTTCCAGGCATTAACAGAGCTTTTAGTACCTTCCAGTCCTCAGCAAAGGCAATTGCACACAGAATCCCTTCAGGACATCTGGACCTCATAATTTTTTACCAGTTTGTTCTATCTCTCAATGACCCCAAATAACATGCAGCTCTTAGAGCAAGGAACCACACTTACATATTCCCAAGTGATACTACAGGGTTGTACTGCTCCAGCTGAGAAATTCCAAGTCCCTACAATCTATTGCCTAATGTTTTGGGCTGGATCTGTCTCTCTTCCACTTTCTACTCAATTTCATGTGATTTTCGAGCAAGCTGTGAGCCTCTCTGTGGGAGAACAGACTCTGTAGTTAAATAGATTGCATTGGAATTTAGGCCTCCCCGCTTGCTGGGTGTCTGATTTTCAGCAAGTTATTCTATCCAACTAAGTCTCAGTTTTCTCATCTGTAACAAACGGCTGTTGGTAAATGAATATGTTATGGTGAAATTGTTTCCTCAAAAAGATGTTGAAGTCCTAACTCCTTAGTACCTGTGAATGCAAACTCATTTAGAAATAAGGTTTTTGCAGATAGATATAATCAAGTAGAGGAGAGGTCACACTGGATTAGGATGGGTCCTAATCCAATAGGACTGGTGTTATCATAAGAAGAGGGAAATTTGGACACGTAGGTCCACAGGGAGGATGCCATGTGGTAACAAGGCAGAGATTGGAGTTAGATAATAGCAAGCAAAGGAACACCAAAGATCACCAGCAAACCACCAGAAACCAGGAAGATAGGGAAGGATTTCCTACATGTTTCAGAGGGGTCATGATCCTGATGACACTTTGATCTCGGATTTCTAATCTCCAGAAGTGTTGGACAATAAATGTCTGTCATTTTAAACCACTCAGTTTGGAGTACATCGTTACAGCAGCTTTAGGAAACTAATACCAAATGTGTATATGTGTGTATATATATATATATAAAACTGGTGAAATCTGAGATGTGTAATCTAATTTCATTGTGCCAATCAATATAACACTATAGTTGTGTAAGATATCATTGGGGGAAACCGAGTAATGAGTACCAAGATTTCTTTGTCCTATTTTTGCAGCTTTGTCAGTCTACAATTGTTTCTCAATAAGGTGTTAAAAAACAGGGCTATTGAGAAAAATCAATAAATGAAACATTACATGTGTATTATCTTATTAAACAACTCAAGCAATATTTCTGGGATTATTTTTAGAATCAATAAATTTATAGCCATGCTAGAGAACTGCTGACTGGGCTAAAGGATTGATACTGTAGAATCATAAGAAATACCAATTATAGAACTACCATAAATTATTTGGCCTTCTTGACCTTCAGATGTAAAAACAGCCCATGGCAACAGATGCTTTGCACCTCATTTTCTAACAATCATTGAACTGGTGTCTTCTACCCAGCTCTCTTGAAGTTGACCTCACAGCTCATACAGTAGATTCTTTGTGGTTTCATCAACTGTCTTGGTGAGATTAAATACTTGTCTCCTAGCATTCCCTATTGGAGATTTGTTTTGCTGTTTTAATCACATCAAGTTAACAATCATGAAACCAGTATAGGAGGTCAGTGAAGCCATGTCTGCAAGTTGGCGTTCTCACCCATAAGGAAACTTCCAGGCCTTATGCCCCATAGTTCTACGTGTCAGCTGAAAATCAGTGTTCACTTTGCATGGGAATGTATAAAACAGTATGTGGAATTATGATTTAATCCTGACATTTTAGAGAAATCAAACATTTTAGCATTAAGCTATTTTCTACTAGGTACACAGGGATTCCTTTTGATTTGAGTACTTCTTGAGTTACAGCCAATGTTCTGCCTTTTACTGGCAGAATATCTACCAGCCATGCTGCAAGAAATGAAGAATAGCTGGTAGCAGGATACAGCAGGCAGGGCAGTGGCAGTACATTGAGTGCCCCAGGTTTTGTTCATTCATTCATTCATCCGATCAAAGAATAAATGTCAAGCATGTTTTAAATACCAGGCATTAGAATTGGGTTACCATGGTGATAAAGGCAGTCAAAGTCACAATTCCTCTGAAGCCTCTATGCACAAGTTGGGGAAACATAATAGACGAGTAAGCAAATAGTAAATAATCATTTCAGATAGTAAATGAAACAGAAAAGGTAAACCAAGTGAAGTGGTGATTGATGGAAGATTGATGGGTGGGATAAAGAGGTGGTCACAGGACAGACTCACTGAACAGGAGGCTTTTGAGCTGGGACTTGGGTGAGGAGGAACCAGTGATGCTAAAACTGAGGCCAAGTGTGCCAGGCAAGGGGAACAGCAAGTGCCAGGAGGGAAAGGACCCTCTGGCACTTAGGAGGACAAACAGAAGACCGTCATGACTCAAGTCCAAGTTGCGGAAGGCAGAGTCGAACGTGATTAATTCAGAGTTAGTGGGGAATAAGTTTACGCAAGGCCTAGAGGTGGTTTGGCAGAGGTTGGATTCGATTCTTACACAATGAAAGTCTTTTGGATGGTTTCAAAATGAAGGGAAAAAAAAAAAAGGAGAGCCTGAGAAGAAAAATAAATCAAAATTACAAAGAGGATTCTTTTCCAGGAAGATTTTATCTTATAATTGTTATAAATATGTTTCAGAAAATTCAGTTGCCTACTTAGGTCTAACAATTATTTATGAAGATCGTGACACATGGTGGTTAAGACAACAGAATCTTAACCTATTCAATGATCAAATATTAACCTCAGCTCTACCACGTAAAGAAATGTGGCTTTAGTTCCCCAGTCTCTAAAATGAGGCTTTACTAAGATATGCAATTAACCCAGAGACTAGAACCTAGTAATCACATATTACATGTTGTGGATTTTGGTAATACCACTACCATCATCACCACCAACCTGACAGAATCTATCAGGGCATGGAGACTTGCACATAGTACTTGCAAGATCTAAGTTATTTGGGGGAATGAGGGTAGCAGGGACCATACTTATCTTTTCGTCATTGTTTTTCTCAATGCTGGGAAAAGTTTATTTGCACATAGTAGACACTCAATAGATATTCATTAAATAATTAATGAAAGGAAAAAAGCAGATGCTCAGGAAATATTTGATGAATTCCTTAGCCAAATCATTTATCTGTTCATTTTCAGTGGTCCATAGCTCATGGGCACTATGTCTTTTTATATTTATTCCCAATCATATGGCAATCTGTTAATGGCCCTTGTAATTAAACCATAATTTTTTGCATCAATTTTGAACATTCTATGAATGAGAAGCCTTAGAGTGAAAGGGAGGCTGCCGCTTGTCGTATATAGATTTTCTACCTATCTGGTGAGCAGTATATCTTTGATAGAATGCATCTACTTATACAGACCCATAGCTGAGCTGTGCAGAATACCCATACATATTTCATGTTATCTGCAAGCCAAGGCTCCAAAATGAAAAATGAAGGATGGGCTGTCAAACTCAGACTTTTGGCACACATTGATACAAGATCTGTCTACGATGAGAATTAATGTGCCCAAATTGAAGGAGACATAGCAACAGTTCAAAGAAATCTTCTAAAAGTAAGGCCATATTCCAGGATAGGTATTGTTTTTATGATCCAGAGAAAAAGTTATACATTATTCAACAATGTCCTACACATAGTAGGTATCCGCCAAATTTTGCTAAGTAGTCCTGACTATGGACCCCAGCAGGAGAGAAATTTGAAGAATGTTGGTAACAAAAATAATAAAGAATAGTATTTTATAGTGTTAGAACAAGTATGCTTTGGTGATAATTCACAATCAGGCTATTCCGTTTCCAAGTTGTGTCTCCTTGAGACAGATACTTATTCAATCTGAGTGGAGTCTTAGGGTGAACATCTCTCAAAGGATTTAACAAGACTTATGCTATGGGGCTGTTAGCAGTATTGCATTAATGTGTAGTATAAGTGCATAGTAAGTATTCCACATACATTAGTTATTGATTCTGCTATTGTTGTATTATCTTTATTGTGTAATGCTCAGTAATTTAGTCAGAAACATATTCCACACCGAAGAGCAGATAAGGGATTTCCAGTTCCAATCATGACAGAATGGGTAATATATGTCAGACTTAACTCTCCACAGTATAGAACCATAAAACTGAATAAAATATACAATCGATCCAATTTATCTCATTAACAGAAAAAAGGAAAATCATAATCATCAAAATAAATGAAGAAAAGCATTTAACAAAATGGGAGACCTCCTCACTTTAAGATTTCATGATGGAAATCTATGATAAACATACAGATACCATCATAATTAGCTGTGAAAGACTGAACAAGTTTCCTCTAAGGTTGGGAACAACGCAGAAATGTTTGTTTCACATTCTATTCACTATTGCCCTGGAGGCACTAGCCAGTCAGATAAGGCCAAAATAAGTAAATACATATGTAAATACATAAAAATGAGTAAAATTTTAAAAGAAATAAAAGCCATAAAAATTGGAAAGAAGTATCTTTATTTGCAGATGACATGAATGTTTAGGTATTTCTAAGACTGCAAAATCTAATAAAGGAATTTAATAAGGCTTTAAGATTCGATGTCAACATACAAAAAGAAATATATACTTAGTTGCAAAAGTGGAATTTTTAAAAAATACACAATTACAATAGCTTCAATATACATAAAATAATTAGGGATAAATTTTATGAAAGTTGTGTAAAACCCCTATACCGAAAACTACAAAGTATTGCTGAAAAAAAAGCAAAACGAAGAGAAATATACTGCAGGTTTTGTTAAACTCAGCATTATGATACTAATTCTATTATTGCTAAATTCATCTACAGATTTGATTAAAAAAAAAATCACAATCCCAGCAAGTGTTTTTGCTATTGCTGCTGTTGAGAAATGGATTCTAAAATTTACATAGAAATTCAAGACCTAGACCTTAACCCAGACCTAGATCAAACAGCAACTTTAAAAAACAGCAAAGCATTTCCCTTACCCGACTTCAAGACTTGCCACGATGCTGTGCTAGTCAAGCCACTGTGGCACTGGCACAAAGCTAGACAAATGAATCAGTAGATTTGTATAGAGAGTTCAGACGCATACGCGTATGGCCAATTGACTTTGTGGCAATGATGCCAAAACATTTTAATGGAGAAAAGAAAGTCTGTTCAACAAATGCTGCTGCAACAATTGGACACCCATATGGAACAGAGGACAAAACTCAATGTCTGTCTCGCTCCCAATGCAAAATCTAAATCAAGATAAACACAGACTTAAATGTAGGAACTAAAACTTTAAAGCTTTTAAAATAAAGCATAAGAAAATATCTTTATAACTGTGGGTCAGGCAGAGATTCTTAGGACACAGGGACACTGACTGTATAAGAAACAAATTGATAAATTTGACTTCTTTAGTTATTAAGAAAATTAATATGCATGCCAGAAATAGAGTAGAATATATCCAGAATACATGAAGAATCTTATGACAATAAAAAGATAAAGGAATAATAAACCCAATAATAGATATTTCACAAGAAGATACGCAAAATGGCCAACACACACGTGAAAAACACTGAATATCAGTAGGCATTGGGGAAACCCAAGACAGCAAAAGACAGCATTGCATATGTACTAGAATGGCTAAAATTAAAACATGCACAAATGCATGCACACACATATCCCAAAAGTTGGCAGGGGTACACAGCAACACAAACTCTTATCACTGGAAAGTATAAAATCGCACAGCTACATTGAAAGAAGTTTAGCATTTTCTTATAAAGTAAATAATACACCAATTCTGTGACCTACAAGAGTAAATATGTTTGCATGATGAACATTCAAGAACATTCACAGCAACTTTAACCCATCTCCCCAAATTGGAAATAACCCACATCAGCATCGTAAGAATGGAATTTTTAAAATGTAGTCTATCCATTCAATGGAATACTACAACTATAAGAAGAAACAGATTTATATACCTATTTTATAAAAATTATAGCAATGACTGCTTCTGAATTAGTGGTAAGGAATCAATTGGGAAGGGCACAAAGGGACTCTCTGGGGTGACAAAAATTTTCTGTGTCAATAGAAGAATGAGTGGCATGAGTGTATGCATTCGTCAAATCTTACTGAACGGTACATTTAAGATTTGTGCATTTTACTCTAAATTTACATTAAAACTAGTGGTTAGGAAATTTTATGCTTAAGATCTTATGTAATCCCAAATAAGACATTTTATATATGCAAATTTGGGATTCAACAGTGTTGTCCACAGGAAGGATGGAAGTTATATGTGCATTTTATAGTGAATCCTGGAGTTCAGATGTCTTTAGAATTCACGTATTCTGTTAAAAGTTCAAACTTTATACTCAGGGTTAGTTGTTATTCCCATTTGTCTTTGGCATGAAAATATACACCCACCTTCTGTGGGAGTTCATTTAATTTATTCTAATTGCTATGTGCTCTAAGACAAGGTAAATGTAAATATTTTTAGCAATGCTTCATTTAATGGAAATAGACATACTTAACAAAATGTTTTAAATAGAGATTTACTGAGAAATATTATATACATGTGAAAGTTCTTTCATCTACATAAATGTTCATAACATTTGTACATATCGTGCACATGATGTCAATGCACGTGGTACATTTACCCAGAAATGCACCAAGATGTTTTTTATTAACTTGTAATTTATAATAACTGCACTAAGTGCCAGATGATAATTTCAGTGCTTCCTTGCCCAATAAATCTATGGATTTGCAATATTAATCCCCCCTCCACCATTTTCTAAATGAGGAAACCGAGGATCTTAACCATGAGGCCATACAGAGCTGGAGTCCATGACTCAGAGCTGGTCCTCAACACCTACTTACGTATCTGCATGGTTAGTAACTACAAGCTAAATGAGCTAATGAAGTTTAGGCATGTTTTAAATATATAAAGATCATTCTTTTCCAAGGCCTGTGATCATGGAATGAAGGAGAGAATGTGTTCTTGACTGCTAGAAAAACAGGGTTAGGTTTATAAATGCCGAAGAGTCTGTTTCTACCCTCCAAATATGAGACAGTTAAGTGCCATGATATCGTGGCAAAAACTTTCTTACAATGTCAAATTCCTTTGTCTCACCCTCTTGAACATTAAATAGACTAGTACATTTAATACTCAAAATCGAATCACTGAAAGATGTTATATAAAAATACCTTAGTGTTTTTCTTATTAAAATAGCAACATCTAAGTCTAGCCTTGGAAAAAGGATTGTTTGCCAGATGAATAATCTTCACCACTGAGTGGCCACTTTCCTCTTGCCTCTCTCTTTTAAAAAATAAGATTAAGCCATTGTTTCCTCTGAACTAAACATCTAAAGTGATGAAGATGATTCTTTTTAAAAATTAAGTTTATGGATTTTATGGGTTCAAATTATGACACTAAGCAACTCTTTATGGCATTCCTGAAAGGACGGAGCTCCGTTTTTCCAAATGACAGAAAAATTCTTTTGAAATACTGGAAAAGATAAAATATTGGTAGCATTAAAAAAAAACAAAACAAAAAACAGAACAGCAGACCATCACTGAGCACTTTACAAGCATCACCTCATTTGTTCTTGCATTGGTGATGGTGGTAGGTATTACCATTTCAGCCCACAGATAATCGTGGCTCAGCAGAACGCTCTCACCACACAATAACTCAGATGCTAAGAGGAGAAGTTGGAATTTACATTTAGGTCATTTTGATCCCATGTCGTCTATATATATGTCTATAGTTTTACCATTTGAAATATTTTTTCAAAACTCACTTAAGTGCTAGTCTCTCATAAACCCAAGCATCACTAGATATTAACTTGTCAGCTTTTTTTTCAGAGAATACTAACCTTAAAAA
Source organism: Indri indri (assembly GCA_004363605.1). Taxonomy (NCBI): domain Eukaryota; kingdom Metazoa; phylum Chordata; class Mammalia; order Primates; family Indriidae; genus Indri; species Indri indri. The sequence continues at coordinate 19,100 of RJWJ010001602.1, read as the reverse complement.
TGGAAAGGAAGATAAAATGCACACCAGTGAGGCAAAGTTGTTCCATTTGGTTAAGCCTATCATGTGTTCTGCCACAACAGCTTGTTCTCAACTTTCATCGAGTTGGAAAATTCTGATAAGATAGAAGCTGTTAATAATGGAATCCAACATTATACTTTGGCTTTTCTTACTGGATTGTTGATCATCAAGACTCTAATCTAGTCACTATTTTCCTTCTATCTCCTTTCCCTAGATAATTCCATTGATGTCCGTGGTTAAATTACGTATGCACCTATTTTCAAGTCTCACTCCCCACCCCCTCCTTGTCTCCCTGTGCTCCAAATCTTTGTGTCCCGTCCAACTATTTTCTCTACACTTTGAGGTTTAATTGGCATCTAGAATTCCATGAGTCCAAAACTCAACTCAGTCACTGGTCTGCAAAATAAGTATTATAAATCTGAAGGAGAAAGAATAAAAAGAAAATTAAAAAAAAAAAAGGAAAGGAGGAAGAAAGGAAACAAGGAGAAAAAAGGAAGACCAGTTTAACAGTCTGTGTTCCACATTTCACTGAAGGCACCAACAGCCATCCGGTGGCCAACCAGCTACCAGAGCATCCCACTCAACTGTTAGGCTTTGTTCTACGCAGCCAGCTAATCCCCAGGACCCATGGACTTCACATCCTAAATGTTCCTCCAACATGCACACTCTTCCCCGCTGCCTGTCACTTGTGGTGGTGTTAAGCCCCTGGCATCTATTCTCAGGACTCAAGTCACAGCTTTCTCAAGGGGGTTCTATTGTTTCCTGCCCACTCCTCCAGTCCAAACTCCATGCTACACAGAAGGCAGCAAATACTCAAAACTGGATATCTGAATATCCCATTCCCTGTTCCAAGCACAGTACGGAGTTTAAGATATGGGCTGTGGAGCCAGACTGCCTGGGTCTGATCCTGGGTCTGCCATTTATGTCCTTTACTTAACCTTTCCATGCATGGTTTCCTTTACTCTCAAATGGAAATAATGATACCTACACCCCATTGGGTTATTATAATGCTAAATGTGTAGTTGTAAGTACTATATTAGTGTTAGTTCTTTTTTTCTGATTATTGCTTAAACCCCCCCAAATAAGGCCCAATCTTCGTTGCAGGACTTACCAGGTTCTTTGTGTTTGAGCCAACACATGCCTCACTGGTTAAATTCTTCAGCATTCAGCATTTCCCACCCTCCTGCATAAGTTCTGGCCATAAACTTTAAAAATTTTATTACTATTTTTTTAATTGACACAGAAGATTACATGTGGTTAAATCCTGTGCACAGCATGTTTTGAAGCATATATCTACTAAGCAATGACTGAATCTAGCTATTAATAATCAATGTATGCATTATCTCACATAGTTATCATTTGTGTTGAGAATGCTTGATATCCTCTCTTCATATTGTCAAGAACTTCGAGTTCACACGAGAGAGCTGGTTGTTTAAAGGAGACTCGTACCACCTCCTCCCTTCTCTTGCTGCTTCTCTCGCCATGGGACTCGCCGGCTCCCCCTCCTCCTTCCCCTTTGATTGGAAGCTCCCTGAAGCCCTCGCCAGAAGCAGGTGCTGATATGATTCTTCTTGTACAGCCTGCAGAACCATGAGCTAGATAAACCTCTTTGCTTCATAAATTATTCAGCCTCAGGTATTTCCTTTATAGCAACACAAAATAGACTGACACATCATTCATCCACTGATGGTACTTAGGTTGATTCTCTATCTTGGCTAAGGTGAATAATGCTGAAATGAACAGGAGAGTGCAGCTATCTCTTTGATTTCATTTCTTTTGAATATATATCCAATAACGGGATTTGCTGGATTATAGAATAGTTCTATTTTTAATTTGTTGAGCATTCTCTGCACTGTCTCCCATAATGGCTGTACTAATTTACATTGCCACAGAGGGCAGGGTTCCTTTTTTCCCCCCACATCCTTGCCAATGCTTGGGAGGTTTTTATCTGTGTTTTCTTCCAGTAGTTTCAGGACTTACATCTAAGTCTTTAGTCCATTTTGAGTTGATTTTTGTATATGGTGTGAGATAATGGTCTAACTTCGTTCTTCTGTATATGAATATCTAGTTTCCCCAGCACCATTTATTAAGGAGACTGGCCTTTCCCGTCTCTCAACAATGTAGTTAGTAGATCAGGGTGGTGGATGAGAGATTTCTTTCCCCTCTCCCCAATAACTGGCCATTTTTTGTTCCATATTCCTGAATTCATCATTGAGAAACTAGGCAAGCTCATAATTTTGGATTCTCACTGGTCACTGTGACTATTGATTTCTTCAAACTTAATAAAATCACTACATCTCACAATCATTATAATGTAGATTGTCACAGGCTCAAGATGCAATGATTACCATAGAATTGTAATTTGAAGAGCTACAATCTCTCAGTTACAGCAGATTTTCTTAAATAAACAAGAGAAACTTGTGAGAGTCCTCTTAAATTCACTTATAATTTCAAAGAAGTTTCTGCAGATATGTATGAGGAACAGTTAATCATTTAATTATGCCTCTAGGACATTAAAACCACTTTTAAAGTTTGAATTTTTTTGTGATTTGCCAATGGTGAAACAAACGGTGTCACATTATATCTGAAAGTTCAGGGAGAATTCTTTGTTGGTCTCAAAGATAGTGAATTAAACTGCTAAAAGAAAGTAAAGTACTTCTAACATTTTCTGAGCAAATTTCCAAGATATTAAGTGGCTACATTGCTTTCTTTTGCTGAAAAGAAAATAGAATTGGATATGAACTATTACAAAATATGATTTTATCAAGAATAGGAAAATTTAAAATGCAGAAAAAACTGTCCAGCAATCTCCACATTGCCTAGAAAAATAAATGGTTTTGGCAGACTATAGTAACTTTTGTAATCACATCCCCTAGGGTTTCTGTCTATTGAATGGACAAAGTAAAAAAATAAATACATAAAAGACCTAAAATAACAAACCATCTTTTCTACTTTCCTTGAGGTCACTTTAATTCTTTACATGCTAAAAGTAGTCCCCAAAATAAGTGAGGATTTTCCAAGGAGAAATCTTATTTTCTTAATATCTGTTCCTTCTATGTCTTAAATTCTAAATTCCTTTGTGTCCTATTAACCATACACTGGTGATTTAATACACCCGTCTATTCATCCATCCATCCCTTCTATCCTTTGGATCCTTAGCCCAGCCTGGCACTGTGCTAACAACTTCTCATGACCCTTAATTTTCCCTTAATCAATCACAGTTCACACCAGGAGAGCAGAGGCAGGGTGATGTTTCTCTCCATCTGTTGTTTGTCATGTTAAATTTAGATATCTATGGCAGTGCCCAAATCTGATAATGATAGGCGAGAGTGCGTTATATATGTGCTAACAGAAAGGTATTTTATAATTCATGCATGCAATGAGTAATTTTCAACCCACTGCAATTTCTCTTGATCACAGTAAACCTTAAATACAAAACACTCAGCTGGAATTACTAACAAAATAACCTTTTCAAGTGATTTCTTTTCTTCTTTTCCTGGTATCATTTGAAGCACACGATGCCCAATGAAGTAGAACTTTAATTTGTATTTATTCATTTATTTATTTAAATAAGGGAACTTGAACTTGAAAAGTACATGCTTGTTTCCATTTCTAGAGATAGCACCATTCATTTATCTCAGGGCAAAATTTCTTTTTTCCTCCACCTTATAGTTTGAGGAGAAAGTGAACAAATTTGCGAATTTACATAAGAAGCCCAGAGGCTTGTTTGCGTGAAAGGATAGTAATTCAGACTCCTCTGTGAGTTTCCATGTTTTTAAACCACACCTGAAGAACTGGGACTATGACAGGGACCTGCTGGCAGGAGAGAAAGCAAAAATTCCTAAAGGAAGGTTACTATTAATCTAAAGAAAGAGGGAATCAGGACTAACATCCCAGCCATAACACCGACACGTGAGTCATTTCCTTCCTGATTCAGTTACTCAGGCACCATGGGTGTGGCTGATAGAAGCAGATTCCCTGTGTGATGTCTTACATCTAATATTCGACTCCTGGCCTTCCACACTGGGAAACAATAACACACACAGTATCAGCAGCAAAGAATGGGGTGTCAGCTTCCTTTCTCTTCCTCCTTTAGCAAGCCAAAGCTACCAGATCCTGAGATTGAGACTTGAGAAATAAAGGTTGGACTTCTCCCAAATCAGTGGGATGAGGGCATACAGGCATTAAATCTGGGCGCATAAGTCAACTGTGTTTCTATTGCACGACTTACACTGGATGATATAATTTATAAGGATTTTGTTTCACTCGAGTGATCTCACTAGATTGTTGTACTACTTTGGGGTTGGACAGGACAAAATGAATTTAGGTTAAAGGAAATGGATGCCTTGTCTCAAATTGATTTAGATATTCAAACTTGGAAAATTTCTAGTACAAAAATTAGGAAACCTGATGCCTGTGATCTCTTTGGGTGTGTACCCAGTCCAGTCCCCAGGCTGGACTATGTGTCTTAGAATCCACTTCTCTGTACGTGACTGGATGGGCTGGGCCACAGGAGATTCTTGCCCGAGATCTGAATTCCGGGTAAAGTGAAGCCCAGCGCTTCATAGCTCGCACACATTGTTACTCTGCTGGCCCACCTCCTGTTGGCCTGAAGCAGCACTGGGCCCGCTGGAGCATCACCTCCCCCTGGCTCCTCCTGCAGCTTGGAGGACACGTTGACTCCTGGGGCCAAGTGTGTGTGTGTTCAGTTCTGCCATGGAGGGCCAGTACTGTCAGACACCCTCTTCACCGTGGTCAGAAGCAACAGGAAACAATGTGGGTTTCAAATCCACGCTCATGGGCTCCAGCCTGTCCTGCCGCTTCACGTCTAGCCCAGCTCCCACCGGTGCATAAGGCCAAATCCGTAACAAATCCATATTTCCTTATTGGATTGAATCCTGATGAATACACTGTCACCTGGCATCAGTAGCCTGAGGATTGTGGGTACCTGGGTGCTTGTGGCAATGTTTCCTTTCGGTGAGCCTTAAAGGTGTGTATGCTTAGGCAATGGTTTTTCACACTCTTCAGATTTAAAGACCCCGTTTTAACAAAGGTAAAGCTTATTTTCCTGACAACGGTGATTCCAATTCTACCTTTTCGCCCTCATTTGAGGGCACTATCTTTTACCACCTTTGTTAGGTTAAAAAAAAATCAGGATAAAAGGTTTGAATTATAAAGTTCTAAAAAGCTAAAGCTTATTTGTTCCTCAAAAGTTTGGAGGTAGGGCTTTTATCATGGTATTTTTAGAGGACTACTTCTTTAATCCATCTCTAATGTAAGCACAAGTGTGACTTGATGTGGACTTTGTTTTGTTGGGTTTTTTGGTGTGCAAGATACCAGTGCGTGCAAATCATCATGCACGTTGCTTAAGCACCGTCTTCTTCAGTAATTTATCATGAAAAGAGAATATCTAAAAAAAAGGACGAAACTGGACAGTGATTGACCACTTAACCGCCAACACACATATTAAACCTAAGCTTTTTCTGGATTAGAACTACCTCTCCGTCCCCTTTGTAAAACTACTCTTAATCATTAAATTCTTCCAAATAAACAAAATCTATAACCATATTTCAAACATGTAGAAAAGTAACTTGTAAGAAAAAAGGCAAAAATGAGTTATTAAGGTATTTAATTTCTAGTAAAGTACTCATTAGTGGTATATCGATTCGGGGATAGTAACAATTTACTGTAAGATAAATAAAAGTGTTACTTGATTTTGGGAACCTGAGTACAAAAGTTTCCTGATATAGCCTTTGATAGAATCATTTTAATAAAATCTCAAATACACAAAATATACGTATGTGTACATACAAATAGTTATTTGTAAATTTTATAAATTTAGAAAACAGTACTGTAGGTATAATGACAATTAAAAACACGTATAACTTGGATACATAAGTACATTGTAGTCTAAGGTAAGTTAAAACTCTCTCAACAGCCACGAATAGGCTACAGAGAACAAAAGTCCTAGTCTCTCGTTTTGCAGATGAGGAGACTCACAACCAAGGAAACAGAGACCTGTGTTGGTCTCTGGGGAGCCCAGTGTCTCCTGACTTCTAATCCAAAGTGCTGACGTCCCACCCTGACCCTCAAGGGATGTGCCTTGCACTCTGATCATTTTACAGGTCCAATTTCAAATAAAGTGCTTTTTGTTTCCTCTTAACTTAAAATCCACACACTAAGAATAACCCTGTTGTTGGTGTGAAGGGAGCAATTTCGCATTTTACAAAATGACGCAAACTCAGGCGTCCTCGTCGGTGCCTGGTACCTGCAGGCTTTGGCACCTTTCCAAGTTCAAAGCCAGCTGTAATCTCTCATCTTAAACTCTTAGAACTACCTTTCATGAATAAGGGTCATAGTTATTCTTTTGATTTTTTTAAAGTTATATCATGTGTGAAAAGTAGGATATTAAAGCAGATGAAGAGAGCCACACAAATACCAGGGCAGCCCGTCCCTTTACTCAGATGCAGGTTGGAAGTTAGTTATTTCACTTCTAGAGTTGTTAGAAAATAAAAAAGATAGTGAGATTCTGGGTCCTGGCCTCTGGATTTGGCATTTAAAAAGTTGCTTTGACAATTTATACTGTTTTTTTTTAAAGTTAGTAGGCACCTGCCACCCCAGTTCCACTGCTGACTAGCTACGTGACCTTGCACATATTGACCTCTCTGTGCCTTAATTCCCTCGTGGTTACAATTAGAGTGTAATAATATCTACCTCATGGAATTGTTTTAGGATTAAATGAGAAAATACATAAAAATGCCAAGAGGTTTCTGACTATTGCAAGCAATGTTTTAGCTATTACTATCACAAGTATGTGTTAAGCATGGTCACATTTAACCCTCAAAAACCTCTGCAAGGTGTGTATGAAAGCATTATAAGCACAAAACACTTGAACGAATTTCTTAGAGTCACACAACTGACAAACAGCAGTTGAGGTAATGTGGGAGGTCACATGCTGTTCCCACGATCACATGGTATGATCTCCAAATACCAGCGTGGTGACTGTGTTCAGCTCCGTGAGGCTGTTCGGCATAATGGTTAAAAGCTTGGACTCTAATCAAATAGTATGGAGTCAAATCCCAGCACTGCTATTTACTATCTGTGTGACTTTGTGCAAGTCCTCAAATTCTCCATGCCTCAGCCCCCCTCATCTGCAAAATGGGGTTCATTGAATTATCAGGAGAAGTAAGGTTATGAGCCAATACTCACAAAGGGTTTAGAACAGTGCCTGGAACACGGGGAGTGCTGTCTCAGCATTGCCTGTTATTCTTGAATCTAGGTCTGATTCCTGTGTTCATCCTCTTTTCATTTTAATATTGTTTACCAAACTTGCCCAGTCTTAATAGTCACTTGAAAGTATCTATTAAAAATATAGATCTCCAGGGCCTTGCCCTGGATAGCTAATTCAGCAAGTCTAGAGCAGGTCACAGGAGTGTGTATATTTAAGAATCCTGATGTTCCCCTCCCCAACCAACTAGATAACTCCTATGATACAGCCAGTGTAGGAAACTCTATACTGGAAGTCCTCAAACTTTGGTGCTTGTGTGGACTTGCCCATAGAGTTTGGAAAGTCCTGTGCCTAACCCTTATCTATGGAGGGTATAAGATAAATGAAAGGTGAGAGTCAGACACCTGACTTTTTTTTTAATTTTGCAATCCTGATTGGCTTTGCTGGTTGAGAACAGCTCACTATATCTACCCAGTAACATTCAGTATATGTAACCTTCAGTCTGTCTCCCAGGACCTGGGTTCTCACAGTCATGGCCAATATTCTTTTAATAATTCCAAGGTTAATCCAAATAACAGAATGTCACTACATAGAGGTTATCAAGGTTGTGAAAGTCAATGAGAGGGCTTTTTGGTTTCAGAATCAAATACCATACCTGTAGACTGAGGAGCCTGGGTTGAAATTCTCAAAGTATCCCTTTCACAAGGGGCAAACTCAAGCAAGAATCTTCCCACTGTTTTTTTCTGTTCTGCTTTTCATAAAAATTGAGGATTGAAGGACTTAAATTTAAGTACTGTATAGAGATGAGGGTTAGTTATAATGCTGTCCTTGCCTACATGTGATACGATTGCCAAACACCAGCTCTGTGGTCTACCAGGTCTACCTCCATGATAACTAAGCTGAAGACCCTCTTCTTTCTGCAGTTGGTGGTCTCACTTTCCATGAAAACACTTGCTGGAAATATGTTAGGAGATTTTGTTTAGACAGATGACACCTCACACTCTCCCACACCCCAAGCCATGGACACTGGGTAATTTATGGTGGCTTCAAAGTGATCGATGAGAGAAACACAATTCAAACAATCTAAACACACATACACGCTCACATAATTGGAAGCCCAGGGGCTAGATCCAGGAACTCAGGTCACACTGTTGGGAGAGACACATGAAGGAGACATACCCAAAGTGCCTACATGAGGCTTCCACATGTTCTCAATAATTATTGAGTGACTTTTTAATTTACTGTCCATGACTTCTGACATATTTTGTAAAGAGTATGTATATTTCAAATTTGGATAAGACATGTACCTAGATTTTTTTTATATTTTACAAAATTATTTTTGTTTCTTTTGTTAAACTATGTTCTGGTAAGCCCTGGGAATTTATTCCTCATCGTAAAAGTACTGAAAAAGATAGATTGGTAGCTTTTCCACTAACATACTTTAGATATCTTGGCTTCATTTTAAACTGAGAACATTGAAGTTTTCAGAACTTCAAAGTTATGATATTTTTGTAAGTATGAACCTTTAAGGTAACCTAAAGATGAGGTACATATTTCTCTGTAGCCTTTCTCCTTCAATACTGGGTTGTATATCACTCACATGAGGGAATCTAAGAAAATATAGGGGGCAGCATCTGCCCTGAACTTTGTCTCAAAATATATAAAATTTTGAGTTATTAATTGATGGAAATTATAAGCAATGGCAATGAATTCTTCAAGTTAAATACTGCCTCTCCATCCCCGGATCACCTTCTTTATTTTGTCATTGATTCATTCAACAAACATGCATTGAACATGTAATTAGATACTGGAAATACAAAGTTGAATAAAACGAATGGAACATGGGAACATCAAATCCCAAGCATGTTGATGCAGACTTAATTCAGCAAATATTTATCGAGTATCTCCTGACTGTTAAGCACTATGCTGGGCTTTGGAGATATTTCTATAAACAAAAGGCAAAAGCACTGTCTGTACAGAACTTAAAAAGCAATGAAACAGAAAACAAACACCCAAAGCAAATAAACACAATAGATTAATAAGTTCTATGGGGGTTATACATAGGGTAATGCCATAGGGTAAGAAAATGTAATAATATTTGGTAGAGAGAGTTGGTGGTTACTTTTAATAGGGGGGTAGCTAGAGGATACCTCTGAAAAGGTGGTATGTGATTTGAGAACTTAAGGATGGTGACATGGCAGCCATATGAAAGGACAGGGAAGAATGTTCTAGGCAAAAGGAACAGTATCTGCAGAGACCCTTTCACATAAATGGTGGTATGGAAATGACAAGCATGGGGAAAGTATAATAAGACAAGATGGGGTGGGGGGAGGTGGATCAATAAAGTATGCATTGAGACAGGGTAATGAATTTGATGTTTACTTAGGTCATAATTATGATATTAATGGCTGACTATAATATACCCAATAAATACTTGTGGCATAAGTATTCAGAACAGAAGAAAATAGACATAAAACTGTAAAAGATGAAACATACAAAGCAATTTATTGTGTGTCTAGAAATATGTATAATTTTGAAACAATTTGAAAGTTACAGATAAGTTGAAAGAATGGTGTACAGAACTCCCAAATGCCCTTTGCATAGAGGCCTTTTCCAAGGTTTTCCTAAGTGTCCCATTAATTTCCTTTGAAGAAAAAGGATGAAATCCAGGATCAGACATAGCAGCCAGTTGTCAGCTTTCTGATCCCTTCTGGTCTGAGACAGGCCCCTAAACTTCCCTCGAATTTTACTTCCTATGCTTACATGCCATTTTGTGGACTGACCCTCAGTTGGGGTTTCTCTGGTATTTGTCATTAGACACACGCATGCATGTTTTCACCACACTCTGACATGTTTTGTTCTATAGCTTGCATCCTGCCCCGTGGCTTGTAGATGATGCAAATTTGTCCTCTTGCTGGTACTGTGAACTCTAATCACGTCATTAAGATGGTGTCTGCCTGGTACTGTTGCCCCCCAAAAGTCACCCTCCTCTTATTAGTAATATTTTGTGGAGAGATAATTTGATACTAAATAAAATCCTATTCTTCTCACTCTGACCACGTCAGCACCATTGATATGTCTATTCTGAATTATTACCATGATTATTACCATGAAATTAGATTTCATAATTCCATTGTTTCTTTTACTGTTATTGGTTTGCATTCTGTGTTATGGAAGACCACCACTCCCCATTTATTCATACATCTATTTACTTCAGTATGGACTTACTGGTTCCTTCTCAATTTAGCGAGTTATAATCTCTAACGATCTTTATTGTAAGGACAAATTGTCCCAAATTTGGGCCAATGGGAGTCCCGCACACTGTCAGCATGTCATTTTGACATGTCCTCATTCTCCAAGCACTTGCTCCTTTCCGGTACGACAAAGTGCTTCAGGCTCCTCTTATATTCCTTTTCTGACCTAGACCCAGGAATCAGCCATTTTCTTGATGAGACCTGGTTCTTTTCAATAGAGGAATGGTATTTGGAAGCCAAGATCTGGACCTCACACATCACTACTGGGATGTCAATGATCTTAAGATTGTAGACAGTTTATACCAATAACTCTAATTCCAATCAACATTGCAAAGTTTTTTCTAGCTTTTCCCCTTCCCATGCTTGTTTCCCCCTCTTAGGCAATGAAAAACATCACTAGACTATCTTTTTACTCCACCCCAATAGCCTCCCACCGTAAGGACAAATACTGCTTTGAAACTAAAAGGAAAAAAAGAATGAAGATAAAAGGCAGATATTGACTTTTCATTTTTTTTTAATGAATGAATTTAGTGGATCCAAAGTCAGATATTTATGTCCAGGACTTCTCAATTTACAAACCGTATCCAGCCACTTTTAATTTAATATTGTTAGCTTCTCTGAGGGTCTTTTGGAGACCAGCATCACTGGTGTATCCCTCCTAACCTAGCCAATGGCTACATGGCTCTTCATTTTAGAAGCATCTGTGCTAAACACATTGTTCTGATAAATGTCACACAAGAATCAACTACATCAAACATCGAAAGTGTCAGTAAGAAATTGATATCTAATGGGAACATAGACACTATTCTCACCAGGGCCCAGTTTGGATTCTTGCTCAATTTTACTTGGAGAATAAATACCTAATAAAGGATAAAATTGCTGTCTACTTTGTCAAAGATCAGATGACAATATGTGGGTCGTTTTATGTCTGGGTCCTCTGTTCTGTTCCGTTGGTCTATGTCTATTCGTGTGCAAGTATTATGCTGTTACATTACTATAGCCTTGTAGTATAAAGTCTGGTAAAGTGATTCCTACAGATTTGTTTCTTTTGCTTAAGGTTGCTTTGGCTATTTGGGCTCTTTTTTGGTTCTAAATGAAGCACAATTTTTTCTTCTAGATCTACAAAAAGCAACATTGGTAATTTAATGGGCATTGCATTGAATCTGTAAATCAATATGGGTAATATGGACATTTGAACAATGTTGATTTTGCCAATCCATGAGCATGTATGTTTTTCCATTTGTTTATATCATCTGCAATTTCCCTCCTCAGTGATTCATAGTTCTTTGTAAAAATCTTTCACTTCTTTGGTTAAATAAATTCCTAGATATTTTATTTTCTTTGTAGCTAATTGTGAAAGGTATTGAGCCTTTGACTCAATTCTCAGCTTGACTGTTGCTAGTGTATAGAAATGCTACTTATGTGTGTACATTGATTTTGTAACCTGAGACTTTGCTGAATTTATCAATTCCAGAAGTTTCTTGGTGGAATATTTGAGGGTTTCTAGAGATAAGATCATATTCATCAACAAAAAGTGAGTTTTAACTCCTCTTTCTCTGTTTGGATACCCTTAGTTTCCTTCTCCTGCCCGATTGCTCTGGCTAGGACTTAACACATTATGTTGAATAGAGGTGGTGATAGTAGGCATCCTTATCTTGTTCCAGTTCCGAGTGGAAATACTTTCAACTATTCCCCATTCAGTCTGATATTGGCTATGGGTTTGCTGTACATGGCTTTTATAATTTTTAGATATATTTCATCTATGCCTATTTTGTTAAGAGTTTTTATCATAAAAGGGTGCCGAATTTTGAATCATTTTTCTGCATCTATTGAGATGATCATGTGATGTTTTTGTTTCTGTTTATATAGTGAATCATATTTATGGATTTACGTATGCTGACACATCCTTGGATCCCTGGGTTGAAGCCCACTTGGTCACAATATACGCTAGGGGGAAAAGAATCTCTAGTTCAATACATGGTGCTGGGAAAATTAGATAGCCACATGTAGAAGATTGAAACAGGATCCATGTCTCTCATCACTCACAAAAATTAATTCCAGATGGTTAACAGACTTAAATCTAAGACATGAAACCACAAAAATTCTAGAAGAAAATGTTGGAAAAACTCTTTTAGATATTGGAATATTGGCCTAGGCTAAAAATTTATGAAGATGACCCCAAGGGCAATTGCAACAAACATAAATAAATGGGACTTGATTGAATTAAAAAAGCTTCTGCACAACCAGGGAAACAATCAACAGGGCAAATAGACAAGCTACAGATTGGGAGAAAACTTTTGCATGCTATACATCTGACATATGATAAAGGGCTAATAACCACAATCTACAAAGAACTCAAGCAAGTCAGCAAGAAAAAGATCAAACAACTCCATTAAAAAGTGAAAGACATGAATAGAAGCTTTTCAGAAGATAGACTAATGGCCAATAAACAAAAAAATGCTCAATCTCACTAATCAGAGAAATGCAAATCAAAACCGCAATGAAATATTCCCTAACCCCAGTGAGAATTGCTTTTATCAAAAAGTCCCAAAGCAATAGATGCTGGCATGAATGTCAAAAGAAAGGAACACTTATCTGCTTTTAGTGGGACTGCAAACTAGTACAACCTCTATGGAAAATAGTATGGAGATTCCTCAAAGAACTAAAAGTAGACCTACCATTTTATCCAGCAATCCCACTACTGGGTATTTACCCAAAGGAAAAAAGTCATTTTATCAGAAGGACACTTGCACTACAATGTTTATTGCAGAACAATTCACAATCACAAAGATATGGAATCAACCCAAGAGCCCATTAATTCATGAGTAGATTAATAAAATGTGGAATATGTGCCATGAAGTACTACTCAGCCATAAAAAAATTAATGTCTTTTGCAACAATTTGGATGGAACTGAAGACCATTCGCCTAAGTGAAGTATTGCAAGGATAGAATAAAAACCACCACCTGTACTATTAAATTGGAATTAACTGATCAGCACTCACATGCACAGATGAAAGTAAAACTCAGTGGCAATTGTGTAGGTGGGGAGGTGGGAGGAAGGGATGGATAAAATCATACCTAGCAGGTACAATGTACACTATCTGAGTGATGAGCACACTTATAAAATTGACTCAAGCAGTACAAAAGCAATTCATATAACCAAAAAATTTGTATTCCTATAATACTCTGAAATTTAAAAGGGAAATTTCCAGTTAAAACAATGATAAAATTGTTAGATTTAGAATTTTCAGAAGACCTTAAACACATCAGATGAAAAAAATTTGATGATGGAAATGTCAATTTTTTAACAGCCTACTTTATCTTATTTTCTGATGACAGATACAAATTCACTCTAAATTCTTTTTGGGATTTAGATGCACATGTTTCAGACATTGACAGTTGCTCAATATTGAATTTTAAAAGACCATTGGTTTGCAGGGATGCCTGAGAGAGGAAATTCATGATTCATGGGGAAATGTGCCTTACTGATCAATTTGCAAGGCTTCTTTTCCAGACAAAAAACAAAACTTTAGACCCTGAAATCTTCATTATTAATGTATATCCAAGTTCTGAGTCCCACTGTTTTATTTTTATCTACACTCAAGGAAGTCATTTATCCATCGATTGGGTCATTCAACAAAGCACCCGTAAGTTTCTTCCATCCTATCAACATGGATAAAATGATTAAGAGATTTCTACATTAATATATACTCACAAATCTTTATTATTTACCATGTGACAAGAATTATTCTTGGTGCTGAGGATGAAACAGTGATCAAGGAAAACAAGGTTCATATTCTCATGGAGTTTGTGGGAAATTGACATAAATTAATAAGTGCTTTCCAGAAAATAATAAATGCTAAGACCACCGTGAAACAAGCAACATGACAGTGATGAGGATTCTTTCAATTTAGTGATCAAGAAAGGTATCCCTGGAAAATTGTTGTCGGATCTGACTGACGACAAGTCCAACCGAAGAAGATTTTTAGAAGAGTATTGAAGCAGTAATAATCCATTCTTTTTAGTAAAAAGACATTACAAATGGAAAATTCTAGTATAAGATGACAGTGAATTTAAGCATACAGAAACTAGCAAGTGCATAAAAGAAGGCTGGGAACAGAAAGGCTTCAAAGAAGGTTATGATTTCATAAGCCCTGATGATATGACAGAGCATCTTAAGCAGATAAGCCGGAAAGATATTCCAGAACACTGAATCATCATGGGCAAAGGCTGAAAATATAAGGTACGTTCAGGCAATAGACATGAGAGTATACAGTAAGAGCTTATAATGGAAATGAGAGTGTCAATAGGGATTGAGCACAGAGATGCAGGCAGAGGGGAGACTTGTATTATTTTAAAACTTGTATTATAAGTTTTACATTGAGGACTTAACATGCAGTAGAGCTGGTATTTGATGGATGAGTTTTTTTAAAAAAAAATAGTTAAATGATCAAACCACCTAGATCCACGATATTCAACATGTTTTTCACAATGTCTGAAAGTTTTTAAGAGGGGTCCAGAAGATTACGTTAAGCATAAAAGGAAGAGGGCTGAATGGGAAAACTTGAGTGTTCCCACCCCTATTGAACTGGAACTTTTTTTTTTGTTTGTTTTTCACATATTAGTATTCTGTTTTACAATATGTTTTAAATGACATATTTCAATTTCTAAAAAATAAAAACAAAGCTACACAAAATCTGAGGATTTCACTTCTGGCCATGGCAAGACAGCATCTGTCGGATTACCCCCAACCACCCCGTAGACCATAGCTATAAAGCTAGGGAAGAAAACATTCTTGGAAAGTACTGCAGAGTGACCAAGACACCTGGGCTTTATCATAGATGATGGTTGGTTCTTCTAAATGTTTGGTAGAAGCCGTTTCCTCCTTTCCCCGTGTTCCTATTTTGGCCAAAATTAGGAACTTCACCCCTTTCAGAAGTACTGAGAAGAACAGTTTCTGGTCTATTATCTGACTCCGTAATTATTAGATCCAGTACCATTTGGATCTGAGCACGTGTGGTTCGACCTCTTCTTTCTTCCCTACACTTGCCTTTGTGTTGGTTGTATTTCCACGTCCATGTCGTGAGCAGCCCTTGGGGCAAAGGATCAGATGTGCCTGTGGCTAGTGCCCATTTTCAGCACCTGAGGTCATAAGAAAGGGATTCTGGGGATCTGGATAAGTAATGAATGTGTTGAGAAAATTATGAATTAATAGTAGACTGTCACTTTACAAGAACGTTAATAAGACATGGTGGCATTTTGTACTTCTCTTAGAAAGTCAGAAAAGGCTAAGAAAAAGTGGCGTTGGAACTGGGCTTCAATGGATACTGGATTTCAGTGTATACAGAGGGTTATGAGAATAGCTTAAGTACTTACATAGCATAGACACTCAAAAATGTGTTTCGACTCAGTGAGCACAAAGATAATGAGTAACCTTTACGTTTCAACCGTTTGCACATATGGTGTGAATCTTATTAGCTATTTCCAGGCATACAAAGAGATTTCAAAACACAGGCAAATTCTCTCTTCGGATTAGTACAGAGAAGAACCACCATGCCAAAGTATTGTTTTCCCCCTTTTTGTATAGGACATTCTCTGACTTTGAAGTGAGCCTATCCCAGCTGTGAGATTGTGGGTCAAGTTTGAGCAACAGTTCACTGAGCAATAATTTTCTTCAATTGAATCTTGCTCCTTGCTGGGGAAATTCACTCTGTACTGACAGTACTGAGAGCTCCAAAATAAGGGTTATCTTGTGCTTTCCAAGTCGAGTCCATTGTCACCACCAGAAATCATTCATTAGCACCTCATCATCTAGATTTGGCCTTAGCTTTGTCTCTGGATAAAACAAAATAAATGGACACCCCCCTCTTTAGATCGCTTATGACCAAATTCCATCATAGTGTCATTAACACTTTATCACCTATAATTCATTTCTATGCTTGACTTCCCTGTGGGATAATATACCTTCACAGGCAGGGGCTTGTCTTATTTGCCACAATTTCCACAGTACCTGGTACTCAGAGGGGCCTCAAATATTTGCTGAACAAATAAGTTTTGTAAATGGTAACATGAATAAACATAAGGCTATGCAAATCACCATAAATATTGAACATGAAGTATATCGTGTACATATTTGCAATGTTTCTCGAGACTAAATAAGAAACTCTTAATGTCCATCATAAAGGTATCTATTAAAACTCTTGTTCAAGTTTACTTTTAGAATAATACTATGTGTTACAAGTAATAGCATTTATGATTAGAGCTAGAAAATTTACTGGTTGGGGAATAGGGCATAAATATGACTACAAATGTTTTGGTTTTCATTGGATTTTCATTGCCTGGTACTAAATACAAAGCCAGTAACTACTGAATGCATAATTTATTTCTACATGTTGGTTTAATATCTTAGAATTCTTACACAGTTGATATTTTCCCTTGACAATGTATTGTGGTAAGTGTCTTGATTCAATGACCACAGCATGCCAATTTTTTTAAGCTATTAAGCACTTTATGACATGTACTTTTCTGATAGTTGGTGGTACCGCTGGGAATAAATATATGATTAAGGAGCCTAATAAGTTGAGAGATATTAAATACACAGCTTCTGATACGGTATTTGTACGAAAGTTTGCAATTAGCAGAGGTTGGACATAAGATGTCAGACCTGAAATTCTCTTCTGAATTGGGTTGCTGTAAACCTAAATGCTATTTATGATTTTCTAGAAGCTTATGGAAGTTAACTAATTGCCATTCAATTTATCTACCCCAATCAGAATCGTGTGGAATGTTTTGCGAGGCCATTGCTGAAGAGTCCTGTTTGAACCCAGTCTCCATGACGACCGCCAAAGGACCCACATATTACTCCAGGGACCCAGACCAGAACCTTTCTACATAAGGATTCTACAACCTGACCTGAGCTTCCTCTCCTGAGTGAACCAAGCAATACTTTTCTCTGAAGTCAAATGGCAACATTATTTTTTCTTTGGCATTGGAAAGGAAACAATGCCACTAAGATCATGACAACTGTGTATATTGAAGATTTCCGATTTCAAGCAACCGAAACTAGTTGGCTAGCTGAAGCTGAAAAGGAGTCTTTGCTATGTGGCAAAGGACAGCTCAAGGAACCAAGAGCAGGGATATAGCTGGGAATCAAGTACATGATGGAATTAGGATCCAGCCCCCACCCCAAATGCTCTTTCATCCCTGAGTCTTTTTCTATATAGGCTTTATTACTTTTGTTCTCTCTTCCCTGCTCTACCACAGGTTTGGAAGAGTAGAAAATTGACACATGTTTTCTCGGCGCCTCTCTCCTTTTCTCTCTCTGCCAGCTGCTTCCAAATTCCATTCTCTCCTTCCCTAGTGACAGAGACCCTCAGTATCAGCACACGGCTGGCTGAAGTTCTGCACGGCCCAAGCTCTGTTGCAACCATGTGACTAAGTTCTGGCAAATGGAATGTAAGAGGCGGCAATAAGGGCAATTTGCAAGAAGTCTTCTTAAAGGGAGTCACGTGGAATAGAACTTTCTCCCTCTTGCTTTCATCCTGTCCCAGGCTTGACAGCTTGAACTAGCAACGCTGGGGTATGAAGGGCCATAGGGAAAGACAGCAAGTAGTAACAAGAACCATGTGGTAAGATAATTAACAAGGAGAGTAGAGCCTGGGACCCTGATACCATATAGCACTATAACAAGCCCTAAAATGCTAATTCCTGGAATTCGATGTGGGAGTTAATTTCTATCTTTTCTACTCTTAATTTGAATTTCTGTTTTAACTGCTTAGCCTAATCCTAACTGATAAAGACATTGTACCTTCCCCTACCTCTCAACTATTCTTCCTTTCTCATGTTTTTCCTACCCTCTATTTTTAAATCCTTTGGGAACAACCCTTGTCCCTGACCCCATTGACTGGTTATAAAGCCCCTTTGTGTTAAAAATAAAGTGGCTGCCCCTTTAACTCCCACTGTCTAGGAGAACCAGTTAGGGTCTGTGTGTGAGAAATAGATGGACTTGACACAGATTCCAGAAGAGTGCAGATGCGGAGGCTGAGCATTCAGGGAAGAGATTTGGAATCATTCACCACATCTCCGGGAACGGTCCTCAAAGACTTAAAAGGATTTTTTTTTTTTTTTTTTTTGCTAGGACAGATAAGCCCAAGTACCTTGTTACACAGGGTATTACACTTAGAGAACTCATCACCTCATGAAATCAAATTACCTCTAAATGTCAATAGGTTCAGAAACAGTTTAGTGAGTATCTCAGTGCTTGATCAATAAGACATGTTTGAGAGCTACCTGGGGTGCAATCCTAATCTTAAACTGAGGCCAAGGAATGGTCACACAATCTTCTCATGCTACATCTTTTCTAGTTGCTCAAAGAAAAAATACTTGGGATCAGATGGCCAAAAATTTGGCCAATATTTAAAATTTTTTATCATTATTTCTAAAAAGAAAGGGTAAAACATGTTATTTTATGGTGCTTAGTCACAAAGATTCAAAAGCATGACACTGTGAACTAAGTACCCATCAAAATCAGGTCAGATTCGACGGAAAGGCTGGCTGTTGATGTGGAAACCAGGGAGAGTCTCAGCCCCCCTGGATTTAA